>PVIA01004213.1:0-144770 GCA_004024845.1 Tonatia bakeri
AGGGGAAGGGAGAAGAGGAAAGGAGAGGAGGGGAGGGGAGAGGAGGGGAGGGGAGGGGAGAGGAAAGGAGAGGAGAGGGAAAAAGAAAAGAAACAAACTTGTTAGAGACTTAAATTCTTAGGCCCACATGACTTCTTACTGACTTAAAAACTCTGGGATGGGACCCAGCAATATGTGTTTCAGCAAGCCCTCTGGGTGATTCTGATGACACTTTGAATTTCAGTGCAATACTCCTAACCTCTCCTCTTCCTTTTTGAAATTCTTTTTTAATTTGTTTTCTGTCAACTAGATATTGTGGTTCTTCTTTTACATGTCTTTTAGCTATTTCTTTTAGTTTCCTTCTTCCATTCATCCCTAATTATGGTTGTTCCTGGTACTCTATCCTCACACTATCTCTTCCATGTGATGTCATCTATTTACAACACTTCATTCGCAACCTGTATTAGTAACAACTCTTGGTTATAAATGGTGGAAAATGCAATGCAACTTAAGCAATATTGAGCTGAGTTAAACAAAAGATGGAATTTATTGGCTCATGTAACATGTTTGTCTTGATCCTGGATCTTAAATAATGTCATCAGGATTTGGCTTCATTCTCAATCTCTCTCAGCTTGGTTTCCATCTGAATTGGTTTTGTTTCCAGTCTAGGTTACCCTGTGTAGCCCCTTAAAGCTCCAAAAGTGCATGCTCATAGTTTTAGGGCCATGCTGTTTTTTGTGCCCATCCTAAACCAATCACTGTTGCACCAAAAGTAGAATATGATGACTCTCTTAAGCCTGAGTCATATTACCATCCTTGACACTCATTAATCTACAATACACTGAGCACCTACTATGTGCTGAATACTGTTCTTTTTCTGGGAATGCAACAGTGAACACTGAATTCAAAGTCCCTAGACTCATGGAGCTTATATTCCAGAGAGAGATATAGGCAATAAACAAATAGCCAGGTAAATATAAGCACAGGAGGATAAAGGGATAAAGAGTGATGAGGCTGCTGAGGGGCATCAGGAGTAACTTCCCAGAAAATTCCAGGATATTGTTGACAGGAGAATTCTAGGTGGGTGAAAACAATATATATAATTCCTAGGTCTACATCTTTAATAATTATATCCAAGCCTATTAACCCTGTCACTTAATAGGGAAATTGAAATATCCTCCATTGAAATTAGCATATTCCTTGCTTTGAAATTTCTACTCAGTTTTCTTAGAATTGATTTTTCTTTTTAAATAATTAAGTAAGCTAATGGGGTGTCTTCTTTCCATTCCCTCATACTGAAGATAAATAACAAAGGGTTGTAGAAAGAAAGCCACAAAAATAGAAATGGAGAGAGGTTACAAAGACTCATTTTGGGAATTTCGAGGTGAAGTCTGAAGTAGAAAGTTGTTGAAGGATGTTCTGGGTGTAAAGAAAGGAGAATCATAAGAAGTCCACTCCAGATCTTCCAATGAAGTACTCTAGGAAATATCTCAAGTTTAGAATGACTTCACTAGTATATTGTCCCTAGCTTCCACCTAATAGTTCATGATATGAGCAAAGATGATTATACAATTGGTTTCACTCACCAAATCATGACAATTCTGCCTTCTAAATATTTCTGTATTCTCTGACTTACATTTCTGTGAACATTTCTCTAGTCCATGACCCATCATCTCTTTTCTGAATTACTCATCAAAATCCTACCCAGTATTCTTACTCATCTCATTGTTTCCTCTTCTGATTTTCTACATATTGTCTCTACAAAGGTCTTAGGTTTCCAGGCAATGTTGAAGGTTAACTTGATGTCTGTGGTCAAAAATCTAATGTGAAGCTGCTCAGACTAATAACCAGTTTCTTCTTCCACTTCTGCAGCTGCTCAGGTGCAGGCATGGAGTTGACAAAGTTTCAGAGCTGGGGTTATACCTGCCAAGTGTGATGGACAAGGTATATATATGCAACAGGAAGGATTATAGTGATGGGTCATGGAATCTAAGCTGGCTGAAAAAAGAAGCAAGGGCATGAGGGAGTATGGTAGGGAAACATGATTGAATCAAAATATTGGTGATCCCAATGGGGACAAGAGTGGTTAGAAGAAGAGTGGTAGAAGTGAGCCATACAGAGAGAGGATGGTATGCAAAGTATGGGATAATTGAAATGAACATTTTAGAGGTAATTCTTTGTCTTTTTTCCCTGACAACATGTTTATATAGCATATTCTGAAATCAGTGAAAAATGAATTGAATTGAATTTATAGCAGAAGCACACTTCAGCATCGGGATTTTCATGTGATAAGATTTGGTGACCTAAGTAAGGGTTAAAAGCCACAGACACCCAAACAGGGATTTAAACCCTAGACCCTCAGATTAAAAGTCTGATAGCCTACCAACTGAGCTCACCAGGTTGGAGGCAATTTATCCAGCTGTCTAGAATATAAGTATGGGAGATGGTAGCTGAAATGAAGTTGAGGAATAAATGATTGGATGCAAACAGATCAAGGACTTCAGAGGACAGGTTGTCAGATGGACTGTCCACATGGATGCTGAAGTCCTCAAAAATGGTGACAAGAAAAATGGTGGAAAGTAAGGCAACATCCAGATAACAAATCTTCAACAAATGAAGGGGAATGACTGAAAAGACAATGGGTAACAACAAGAAGATGGAGAAGAGGTGGTATATTCTGATAGGTTGTAGTCCAAAGGAGCTGGAAGTGGGTGAGCTTAGGGGAGAAAGAGCAAACATCAGAAAGTAGTCTTAAACAATAAGGAGGACACCATCATCTCTAGAATCTGAAATTCTTTGGGGTGGTTATTTTTTTAGATTTAGTGCCTACTGTGGATTAATGACAGGGACGGTAAATTTTATCATAGTGATCATTTCTAAGGGCTCTGCAGTCATTCATGTTAGCTGGGTTATTTCTCAAGGTTTAAATAAAGTTTTTGAATACCCAAATCAGTTTGAAACAGGTGACCTTGGTTTTGACCCAGTTTTCCAATCTAAGACAGACCATCAGGAAACTCTGTATTCTGATAATACAAAATAGTTGCCAAATTGGAGAACTTTATAGGTTAGTGGTTTATACTAGATATATACAAACATTCTCATACTTATGATGTCTGCTCCACTAGCACTTTTTGTGTGCTTAATCTGTGAGCTAGGTATCGATATCCCATCTTGATAAGTAAGTTTCCCAGAGAATGAATAACTTGCCCACGGTCATACAAGCAGTTAGTGACAATGCTGGGATTTAAGCTTTAGTCTGTCTCAACCTGGAATTGTAGGTAGGAAAGTTCAAAGAGAATAAGTAACTTGTTTAAGGCTATAACACTATTCATTCAGAGATATTTCTGGGATTTAAACCCAGGTCTTGCCTCAACTTCTGCAACTCTGATTTGAGGGGACAGTTATTTACTCTTTCCAACACAATGCTTCTATTTCCCCACCTGGACCATCTTTACACTTGGCCCACCCCAAAACCCATTCTAAACTTTTATTTTTAGTATCTTTCTTTCAGAAGCACATAAATCTAGAGAAACTGCTTTTCCCAAGCAGGCGCCCATCAATGTGTTCAAGAAGCCACCCTGTTTATCATTTGTCTCTTCTACGAAGTACCACATTTGTGAACCTATTAACAAAAATGCACATTTCCTCCTTCTTGTTCTCTTGCCCAGTTGGGATCATTGTACCTCATTATTCCGTACATAATCCTCATCAGTTCTCCCTTTCTCCATTTCAATGAGGTATCAAATGAATAGGCAGTTGTACCTGAGATGGCTTCTAAGTCCCCTTCCAATTCTAAAATTCCATGTGTCTATCAATGCTGTAGTTCTGATTCTTGTCTTGAAACGTGATACATCAAGCCCTGGTAGCAGATAATGTTTTTTTCTTTGCCTCTCGATGTTTACCATCAGCAAAAATATGCAAAGTATTTCTTTTAAATGTTAGGTTTGTGTTTATGTATGTAGTTTCTTCTATGATGTCAAGCCATAAGGTTTGATCATGAAGCCTCATGGTTTTCCGTATTTGCCACCCCAGATGCCAGGTGCTCAGTGATGGCCTGAAAAGATGACGTTGATTAACTTCTCTTTGAGGCTGCAGGTCAGTATGTTTTTATCAAGTCATTCATGTTCTTTATTTAGAAGTCTACAAGTTGACTGCTTTTAGAAACTCTCTTGGCAATTTGCCAGTTGAGCTTTGTCTATTGCAGTTTCTGATTTACCATGATTTTCCTCAAATAGGTATTCACCTACATCTAACACAATTTTGATATGGCTCTGTAAGATAGATTAAATCATCCCCTGCCAATAGACCAACATTATTATGGTTAAAATTCAATTACATAAGCAGCAGTACCTTATTCACCAATGATCTGTGCTCCAAATATTCATCTACTCCAAGAAATGAAAGGTACACAAAGAAATTGAGGCATGAGGATACTAATCCACTTGCTTGACTATTGGCTATGAAGTCGCAATATAGTACACAAGTCCTTATTTCTATCCCAATTTGGGGGGGGGGAGAATTTTTAAGATTTAAGTCTTTTCTTTTTTTTCTGTTATAATCAGACCTTTAGTAATCCATAGTGATAAACTATGATTGTCCCCACTCCCCATAAAAACACTATTTTTAAAACTAAAAATCAAAGCGAAATAATGCTTGTGGCAAAAGGAAGCAGAGAAGTGAGGTGGCAGCTCCATGGGGAAGTGAACTCAAGATGGGACAAGACCAGCTTACTCGTGCACTGACGAGAATGATACAGGAGACAGGAGAAGATTTTCTGGAGTGAGGTCCTCGAATAGGTGAGAGGACACGCAAGCTGTGGTTGGCTTCAACTAGGAGCATGGACTTTGTGTCTGCTAATAGCAGAGAAAACCAGACACGTTGTGACAAAAAAAAAAGACGGTGGGTAGTTGAGTATTATGGGAAGAGCTTATAGAAAGTGTCTTATGGATGCTTCAATCTCTTTGATGTAATTAGAAGTAAGGTCTTCAACTAAAAATGAAGATGGTAGTATAGGTGGTAGAGAACTTGAGGGAGAACAGAAAGTCTGAAAGAGCCATCTACAAGAGAAGGTGAATGAATAGACAAGGGCAATGGAGTATGCTTGCCAGGCAAGGTCAGGGGCCCACTGCTCCCTCTCTGCCCACCATAGCAATAAACACACAACCATAATCACAGTTTAGAAATTGATCATGTCTTCAATTTAACACTTGATAGTTACAGGTTCTCTAATTTTTGTGTGTGTGTTTAGTGTCTCTTAAGCTAGATAGCAACCTCCTCAAGGTCATAGAGCATGTCTTGTATTTCTTTGTGACCCCACAGTGACTACCAGAGGAGCTGGGCACACAGCAGAGGTTTCACGGATACTGATGGCATTCCATTAGAACCATATGCTACCTCTCCAGGATCAGAAACCGACCTGGCGTAGCACAGGTCACAAGGCTGACGCCAACACGGAAAGAGAATGTGTTCAGGAAGGTTGCTTCAGAGCTTCTTGGGCTTTTTGGCTTAGAGATTTTGGCTTAGGGCTCCTGGTTGGGATGGCACCAACTGAGATACAAATATCCACACTGGAGTATTGTCTGTTCTGTGCAGACTTTAGACTACGGTGTTCGCCTTAGAAGACTTCCTTGTGTTCATTATAATATCTCTGGGCAGGCCTGATGGAACCTTATCCAGCCCACGGCAACTAAAGTGAAATCTTTATCTGTAGCATTTAGATGAGTTAACTGAGATTTATTCTTAATCCATTTGCTTGCTCATTTTTCAAGAACATTTGGATATTTGTTTCCTACCTCTATGTTTTCAATTTATAGAAACTACTATTTCAAATAAGAACATTTGATTCAGCTTTTAGTACTAAGCTGCTTCTGCCAGCTAAGAGGTTTGAGGCAACTTGAGATTTAGTTTTTTATTATTGCTTCTTTAAACCATGATTACTATAACAGGTTATTTTTACATGTCAATTTTCTTGAGAACTACTCCTAGATTCTTATATTTCTAATCTTATTTCAACTTTAAATTATCTACCATGCCTCAAGTCTAGCCTATTCTCTACCTGCATTAAAAAAAATTACTTTGGTTTCATGTTGTTTAGTTAAAGCCCACAGTTAGTGCCCAGAGCACATTTTCTCTCTGTGTTTCTAGGCCTCTTTTCAAAGTGGGTCAGTGCCACAATCAATTAATCCAGGTGCTGGATAGAAGAATACATGTAGAAGAATATAGGTTGTATTTCCACTTCTTAACATGTTGCCTCTTATGTTAAAGAACTATTTTATGGACAACAGAATAAACAAATATATGAATAAATGTCTATGTGCAGACATAAATGCATGCGACAGGATAAGACCTGAGCAAGGCAGTAGGAGAGTTCACAAGGACAAGTTGTCCCTGCAGCTGCTGCAGGGAGAGGGGCTTGGAAGAGATGGTAGAAAGTTTGAGGAATTGAAAAGTCTGCCGAAGTTTTCAGCCAGAAGGGTTGGGGTTGAGGTAGGGGTGAAAATACTTTAGCAGAAGCTAAAGGTACAAACAGGGCAAAGCATGTCTAGAGTAGAGCCAGGAGTCCAACTTTGACCAGAGGGACAGATGAAGTTATATAATGTGAGGTATATTTCCTTGCAAAACTTATTTCAGGCTGATTTGTAAAAGGCTTGATAGTTGTATTGATTCCATAATAATGTCAGCAAAAAGTTGGCGTGATTCAATACATTACTCTCAGGATAAAGAACATTGTGAAGCAGGTATCTAATCTACAGTCTAAATGCCTACACATATATTTTTTAAGTCTAATGCCTTTCTAATGACAGGACTCATTAGAGGTTGCTTAGAACTAATTCCTTTTGGAGGAGATTTTAAAATGTAAGCAGCACGACAAATAAAAGCATCTTTTTTTTTCTGATCGTGGAAAACACTGAATCATGTGATTTTACAAAAGTCAATTGCTCAGTGGCACAGCTGATCTGATCTACGTCTGCCTTTACGTAGGTTTCATGCCCTCAGACCTTTCCAGTGAAGGCTCAACTTGACAGTAGAAAGGAGGCTCCACAGGGAAAGACCTCAGTTCAAGGGCTTAAAGTATTGCCTTTGCTTGCTCTTTCTTTTCTTTTGCTCTTTCCTTCTTCTCCCAGCTTTTTACGTGTTTATTTTGTTTTGCACACATACACTTACTTAAATGGAACTATGGGATTTAGCATTATAATTCCAAACATATCAGATTTCAAGTGTGTCTCTGTCTCAAGGTTTAAAATCAGACTTCCTGGGCAAGGAGAAAGCCTGCACTCCACTCCCAACAAATGACTGGGACAGAACGAACATCTGGAATGTATACTCAGCTTCTTTACATGGTGACGGATAGACCCACTCTCGTTGCGTTCTTCCAGGACTATAAAAATGTGTTAACGTGGTTACATCACACACTTCAGCTTGTTTGTATAAGGCATGATTTTGCCACATGATATTTATTTGAGAAAGTAAATAACAGTCCCATTCACAGTGGTGCTGTGGTCAGGGCACCCATGTCAGCCCAGCCCTGGCATTTCCTGCCCATTTGCCGGACTTAACCTAATTGCTTGACACTGAGCTGTGTAAACTTATTTTCCAGGCAGTGTAGTTCACTTGCTCTAAGAAAATACAGTTTTCTCTAGTTTGGGGTGACCCCAGCTTTAGTGTGGGTGGTGGGACAGCCCCCAAAGGACAAGATGCATCTTGCAGTTACGCATTTTAGAAATAGCTTTCCTGTCACAAAGGAAATCCCTCCTGTGTGGGATCAGACAGCCTCTTGTTTGGCATGCCTGGGACATGGTTGGCGCTGAAATATTTCAAAAGGGCTCATTGAAGGTCCTGTGGAATTGTTATTTATAAACTGTAAAAATGCAAATTTGTCACCACTGGGGCTAAAGCGCTGACAATCGTTATTGTCTGATTATTCCTGATTACACTTAGCATCTGTTCTTGGTTCCTCTCTCCTACTGAAGAGATTTCATTCCCTGGGAGCTTTGGGTTTTCCATCATGCCTGTTTTGTGTTTAGGTCCTAAGAGTTGGTAGGGTTGGGATCATAAGGGTCCTCTGCCCCACTGAGGCTGCCCACAGAGGCAACACATGGTAAATTGTCTGTGGTTTGATGACACTTGCTCTATCTGCAAAAGCCACAAAAATGAGTGGATTGGAAAAGTCCAGATGTTGGAAGACATGACCTAGATAGCCTCCTGGGAAAAACAGATGCCCTCACTTAGCAGCCCCAGCCTCTCTCCAAACTTTGCAAATGCTACAATTACCTCTGGAGGTCTCTTGCTTTCCAAAGCAATGGAGTGAGTTTAACAACCTTGGCACCTTGCAGAGCAACTAGCCAGTCCAGGATGTGGGATTGCTACCTTGATGGGAACCCAAGCTGGGAAGGAGCCTGCCAGTTGGATTGGCAGTGCTCAGGCCCGGCAAGATCCAAATCTGAAGTCACCATTTTCCTTGTGAAGAATCAGGGATGTAAAGCCAGAGAGCAGTTGATTAAAGGGAATAAGTTCAGCTAGTATTCATTAGCCAGGGAAAGAGGGGAAAGAAAAGGAAGGTAAAAAACAACAACAACAACACAAAGAATAACTGGTAGCCAAAGCCAAAATACTAATCAGTGAGCACATAATTGGGTCAGACCATCCTACCCTGACTCGCAGGAAGTTCAGTAAGCCTTTAGGAACTGTCTCTCATGAGCTCCATTTGGAAATGGCCAGATGGGAAAAGCAACAGCTTTCTGAGAAGCCATACGCTGCACTGATTCTAAGGCAGGTTGACAGGGATTTCCTATGTTTATCTATCCAATGGCAACCTGCAGAGGCTTCCCTAACCTTAGGAAATATAAACACCAAAGAATGAGTTTGCCCTGGTCTCTAGGACTCTCAAGAAGTAGGACAGAAATTGTCATTAAGTGGGAAATGTTGAGGCCCTTACATCTCATCAGACCAAATTTTATACAAATCAGAGTGGGATTCAGTAGATAGATATTTGACAGTGTGACTTGCTTTATGGCAGAGGCCTACATCTACAGCCCAGAAAACCTGTCCTCAGTTTCCACTGCAACGGGAAGAGTGCAAGTGGCTCCCTCTCTAAGGCAGACTTGGACTCTTGTGCTTTCTGCCTCTAAACAGTCATTGTCTATTGCTGCAGCTTTGGTTGCTTGTTTTGTCTTATAAGAGGCAAATTCATATGGTGAAAAAACTCATTTTCTTCTCTACATATTCTGAAGCAGTAGCTCAGGCTGGTAAGAATGGGGACCAGTCAGTAAGCATAATCTTTCCTTATTAGTTTCTCCTAAAATGCTTCAAATATGACTATAACCAGGTTCCATCTTAAGTGTTTGTCTCTGAACTTTTCAGACTGGCTATTTTGGAAATGGCTATTGTAATTATTCTAAACTGATGTTTAAGATTCATCAGTTCTTCATTGTGCATCAATGGAAGTACAGCATTCTACTGTGAAGTACACCAGAGTTGTACCACAAAATGCTGAAAGAGATCATCCATCTACTAAAAGCATATAAACCATAGTGCTGTGGATTAGACCAACCTGAATTTGAATCCTGGCTGGGTAATTTACTAGCTATGAACATTAGGCAAATCATCGAACTTCTTTCGGCTCAATTTTCTCTTCATTCATTTCACAAATATTTCTGAGCATCTGGTCTATTCCAAGAACTGAACCAGGCACTTTGAAATGAAAGCAGAAGGAGAGTTATCTACTTCCTTGAGGTATGTGAGAATTAAGACAGATAATGAAAATAATATGAAAAGAAGAATTAAATATAATTGATACTCAAGAATATTAATGGTTATTATCATCATTAACTAACAAATATTTATTGAAAACCTACTAGAAATGAAGAACTGTGCCGGGGCTAGGGACGGACTGAGCATTAACAGGTTACAAAGAAGCCGTGGTGAACATCAGCAAGAGAGAAGAGAGGAGGCCGCGGAGGAAAGGAATGTTTTGAATGGCAAGAGAAACTGAGCACAGATGTTTATGTGTGATTGTGTGCATGTGTTTGAGTCCTCGAAATGGACGTGTGTGTATCATGCACACATTTGTTCCCCGTGGTGGTGGGAAAATATGAAACACTTTATTTTCTTGTCATCAGTGAGCAGCATCTTTGTAAATTATTAATGGCATAATCAAGGCAAGTGTCCTATGACTTTTTTTGGCAAAGATCAGAGAACAGTAAGTGCAGGAGCCAAAAGTTTAAGACAAATGTATGGGAGGAAAACTTAGAATTGGGAAATGCACTCTGTTAACTTGACTTTCCTTTTCTGCAACTGGGTGAAGACTATTATTTCTGTTCAGTTTTAGGGAAGGAGGGCCAGTGAGGGCACTTTTTGAGAAACACTGATGTGATGCTTAATTCTCTTGGTCAACATTCTAGATGATTCTGGGGAAGTACTTTTTAGACAAGGGTAACATTTAAATCAGTAAACCTTGAGTAAAGCAGATTACTCTCCATAAAATGCATGGGCCTCACCCAATCAGTTGAAGGCCTTAATACTTACAAGAAAATTGCCCTCGCCAGAGAAGAGGGCATTTTGCCAGCAGATGACCTTTGGGCTCAAACTGTAATGTTTCCCTGAGTCTTCAGCCTACCCTGTAGATTTTGAACTTGCTAAGCCTCCATAATCACATGAGTCAATTCCTTAAAATAAATTGACAAACAATAGATGAGATGAGATGAGATAGATAGATGATGATAGATAGATAGATAGATAGATAGATAGAGAGATAGGGAGATAGATAGGGAGATAGATAGAGAGATAGTTGATAGATATTGACCCAGTTAGTTCTGTTTCTCTGGAGAATCCTGACTACTGCAAATGGGTTTAAATACTTATTTTGATCTCTGAAAGAAGCCGAGGCCTTCACCAAGGTATGGAAAGGATCACAGTGTGTCGTAGGTCTATCTGAGTATCTGCAAAGTGCACCTGGCATACCTTTACTCCATGCTCATGGGTCTGTGCTGGGTGGAGGATGAGGTACAGTCTCCAAAGGTAAATGCTTACCAGATGGATCATTACCAAGGGCCCCTCTAAATTCTGTATCTTCTCTTCAACTGATTACTTCAACTTCTATTTATGCAGGGAACCCTACCAAGAAGTCTGAAGTGTTCCCAGCAGCTACTTTAAAACAAATCCTCACCTGAAGACATGCTGGTTGATTTTGGAGAGAGGGGAATGGAAGGAGAGAGGGGGAGGGAGAAGGAGAGAAACATCCATGTAAGAGAGAATCATCAGTCAGGTGCCTCTCTTACATGCCCATGCCAGGGACCAAACCCACAACCTAGGTATGCACCCTGCCCAGGAATGGAACCAATAGCCTTTCAGTTTATGAGATGATGCTCCAACCAGCTGATCCACACCAGCCAGGGTACAGCTGCTTCTAGGTAAACAATTGAAGCTGAAGGTTATGTGCCCTATTCTCAAAGAGCATAACATAAGTTCCTTAATTGACCCACATAAAGAGCAGAATATTCTGACAAACCAGCTTTTCTAGGAAGTTCAGAGTTTGCCAGAAGCAAGACTTTTTGCCTCAACCTTTATCAAACACAATTATTTTGTTTTTGGTAAGTAGATTTTAATCTACTGTATAAAGACTAGAATTTGATCTTTCGAAATGGAATCTCTGACAAGAGCATTGGCACCACAGTTCTTCTTACCCAGGACTGCTCAGACTGGCCTAGGTTATAATGTAACCTGGGCCTGTCGTTACACATTTCCCTTGAGCCACCATGCCATTTCCAGACTTAATCACAGACTCAGTTACATGCAAAGCTTTGTACACAGGCAAATCCTAAGGGAATGAAGACTGTTTTCCAGTCTTGCAGCTATGTAAAGTCTACTGATGGAAGAGGACAATAAAGGGCTTCCCTGGTACATGCATCTGAGAGTGTGGATACAGCCTCAGCTCCCACATCACCCCAACACTGAGAGCCTCCTCATTCCTATATAATTTCACCCATGCTGTTCCCTCTGCCTGGAATAGCTTTTATGTTCTTGTCCATCTTGGAGGTGAACTCATGCCTCAAGACTTAAACGTTATTCACTCTACCAAGCCTTTTTCCAAACTTATGACAGCTGGGATAAAAAAATGAGTGTGAGCCTACAAGGTCTCTAAATTATCAAGAAACATAATTAACACCATAATACATATGGTGGCATTTTTAAATATCCAGTATTCCCTTCTTTGTCGTGGTTATGTCTTTTTTCCTAAAGTATGACATCATATACTGCACTAAGATCAAACACCAGACATTCAAACACCAATTATACACATTTTGTCATAACTTGCTGCCACTTGTCGTATAATTTTCTTAAATTAATTTTTAAGACGTAAATATATTTTAAAGCTGTTTAAAATTATCTATTTCAAAAATAGTGTCACTTGCTCTAAATAAAAGGTATTCTAAAAACAAAACACTGTTATTAAATTCTGGACAAAACCAATGCTTGTGAAGACTTTGGGATCAGTTGGGGATCCCAACTTAGGGGAAGCCTAAGATCAGTTGGGTTGGTTTGGTTGGGTGAGTGGTTGGTTGTTGTTAACAAGGAAGGTGAGGGAGCATTAGGCACTTAACACCAGCTAGTCTCAAACTGAGACTTTCTTCTTGGTAAATTCAGGGTAAAAAGATAATTGAAAATAGAACCACTTCCACACTTATGTGACTTTTAGATGCCGTATCTTGCACTCACTGAGTTTTAGTGCGCATTTTGAACACTGAGGTAGTAGGAAGTATGCTGAACACACAGGGAGACTGAATTTAGGATCCATTCTTCAGCACATAAATTCATTTTATTAAAAGCCCCTTTTCTCTGATTTCACTCACATGTGGAATCTAATGAACAAATTGAACTAACAAGCAAAACAGAGGCAGACTCAGAGAGCAGGCCCTTGGTGAGGGGACAGTGTTAGGGGGGGAGGGGTTGAGCAACAAGGAAAAAGGACTCATGGACATGGACAACAGTGTGGCGATTGGGGGAGGATGTAAGAAGGATAAGGGGTGATGGAAAAAATATACTAAATTTTTTTAAAGTCCCTTTTTAAAAAAGTCCCTATCTACCCTCGCTGCCCACCTCCTCACTTTTATTTATAGAATAAAGTAGTTGGTCATTTAATTCTCAGAGAGTTTATTTTTATGTTAACTATTTTTCCTTTAAAATCATTAATTTTCCAGACTTTCATTCGATCAACCCAATGTGTTGAGTCCATACCGGGAGTTAAGCATAGGGAACACAGCCATGAAGACATCTCTGCCTTCAGGAAGTCTATCTTTCTTTTTTCCCTTAGCACTTTACACCTTTTTTAAACTGCAGTTATTAACTATACCGTTTATTTATTTTAAAAGGATTCATAAAGCTAAAGATCAGTGCAGCTTAAAGTATATTAGAATCCAGAGCTTTGCAAAATGCCCACTCCTCCTAAACGCCAAACAACGGTTAAGCTTGCGGTGGCAGTTTCCCCATAGCCCACTAGAGGGCGCGCACATTTTTTTGATTCCAAAAGAAAGCAGTTTGTGGGTACTGCCCCCGAAGTTTGGAGCTGGTGTCTCCTTTTCCCCACTTTGTATTCGACTTGGGGCACTTGTGGTCGGAGCCCTCTGGTTCTCTCAGTCCACGAAGCCATCCTCGCCCCATGCAGCGACCCCTCGCCTGCCATTACGAAGAATTCTTTTGCTCCCCAAACCACAGCAGTTTTTCTTCTGACTGCTTTCAGCATTTGCCCTTTTGACATTTTAGAAGAAATAAGATCCAAGTTTGATGTTGAAAAGAAAGCATTGATTTCTTTAGCGAGAGGATTTCTACTCCCTATTACTGTTTTCCCTAGCTGTGGGGAAAATGCTCCTCTAAGGATTTAAAGTAGTGCCTTTGAGCTACACAGGATCTTTCTGAGGAATAACAGAGCTCCTTCTGAGCAGACCTTTTGGAGCCGACATTAGTCCCCTTGTTCAGCAGAATGTTGTATTTTGGAGGCCCGGTCTTTTCCTCTGAGTTTTACATTCTGCATCGACAAGCTCTTGATCTCAAGGCTTGGAGAATACACTCCCAGACCAACCCTCCCCACAAACCATGATCCAAGACACACGTCCAATAGTTTCCCCGAGTTCTTCGCCTGGTGGGTGGCCCTAGAACCTTAGACCTCACCCTTTATTTGATTCCAAAGTCCTCCTACCTCCAAATGTCCATTCCGAGCTTTTCTGGGGAGTCAGCAAAAACATTAATAAAGTAAATTGTAAATATGGTCTAGTGCACATGGATATGAAATTAGCTTTGGGATCAGCTCCTGTGCCGTTAGCAGTGGCAGGATGGGGAACAGGGCTTGAACAGAAAGAGTGGGGACTGGGCCTTGCCCACCCTTTTCTGCGGATCTCTGTCAGCCTGCACGTTAAGGAGATGAACAACCATTTTTCTGTCTTCTTTTTAAGGTGTCAGAAGTCTTCTGAAGCTGCAGCTTTATGCAAATGTGTTATTCAAGAAGTAGGCTTTAGGGTAGAGTCACTTATGTCCCATCAGCAATGTACATGCAAAAGGTGAAACCTTGAATCTGTGGTTCCTGGAGTGGGTGTTCTCATGATGAGCGAACTCTAGCAGTCAGCTATTTTGGTGGCACACGATTCCCATATCTAACTGTCAGATTTTTCCAGACAGGAGATGACATGATCCTCCAAGTCATTTTAGAATGACCCCATACATAGGTTTCTCTCCAGAGGGACTTCATGAGGTAAACTTCCTGGGGATTGGATGTACTACCACCTCGGACTCTCATTCATTTCTTTTTCTCCTAAACAGGTACCACACTTAGTCTTTACAAGCAAGTCCTGTGGCACATTTATTGCCCTTTCTCTTTCATGTTGATTCCGGAATTAGCAAAGAAAATGGCTATTTCTCTAGGAAATTATTGCCCTGTTCTGGGGCTGGCTCACCCTACGCAGAACTAGAGACCATTCCCCACATTGAAATATACAATAATCACTCCAGGAAATTGCTTTTCCTATTGGAAACCGAGAGCTCACATTGGAGTGTTTCCACAGCACAGCTGATGATAATTACGACTCCCTGAAATTTCAGTTTTCTTTGATTGTGACATAAAAACTGGGACATAAATTAAAACTCAATTATCCTTTAAGGGTAATTGGGGTTATAAAACCAAGAGACTGTGAGTCAGTGTGCCTATATTACAGGAGCACAGATTCCGATGGGGTGGTGTGTGTTCCGTCCCCCAAAGCAGACCTTCCCATGACACGGTTGCCCAGGGCATGCCAAGAGAGTACAACCAGACTGGGCTCCAGCCTTGGAGAAATGCAACGAGCTTCTAGGACACTTGGAACAATGAAAATATGCTCAAACTGCAATGGGAAAGTCCTGGCCTTCACCTGGGAAGGTACCTGGGAATGGAGCGAGGCACTCAGCGACAAGACTCCATCCAGCTGGTACCTGAGGCTGTGCACGTGGAAATGGCAGTTCTTTCTGCCTGGGAGACAGGTGCTGCTTTTTGGTTATACAATCTCCATCATCAAAGTCTACAGGAGGAGGATGGACTTCATTTTTCACAAAGGGGGTGATCTGCCAAAGCTGCAGAAAAAAAAGAGAGATTATTGGTGAATCAAGTCATAAATGCAATGTATGGAGGGGAGCTCATCTAAGGAAGTCTTGCATTACTTTAAGTACAGGAATCAGCCACCCACCTGCAGGTGCCTGCCTGACCATCTCTCCATAATGCATGTTTGTGTCTGCTGACACTTCCCGATGTTGTAGCCAGAGCCTCTCATGATGCATCCCTTCTCCCCAGCCTGGATTTTCAAAAGGTTTTCGCTTCCCTGTCTTTCCAGAGAATCTGTTACTCCCCTACAGTGTGCGGTGTTCATATTTTTAAAAGAGCAGATACCCATTACAGGACAGTGATATTTCCTCTCTGTCTCTCCCACTCAGCCGAAAACCCTGCAGGGCTTTGACCATAATGCACGAAGTTCGGCGCATAGTAGGCACTCAATAAATGATGCTGAATTTGTGCACCACCAAAGTGACGTTAATTGCAGAGAATTTCTAACTTTTCTTTCTGGGAGATAAACCTTGCCTCAAATTATTAACCACACAGAAGACTTGACCAAACCGAACCCCCTTCCAAAACCACCCAGGTTTTCCTTTGAGGGCACTCATGCTTGTAAACAACTTTCTACCCACAGGACAACAGAAAGATTCAGAATAGGGTTCCCAGCAACTTCTGTGTTCAGTTGATGCATCAGTATCGTCCTGTTTTCTGAGAATCATGAGAGAGAAATGCAAGATCCGGGTTATTTCCACCCTCCCTAGGAAAGCATGCCTGGGTAGGCATCCAGGGGAAGTCTATAATTCGATTTTTTATCTACTACCTCAAAAAAACAAAGAGAAATTGCCATGCACTGTATCAACAAGAGATCAAAACCTGATTCTCAATGGCAAAGGCAAGTGTACATATAAATAGCAAAACAGCTGGCTTGGACCATGTTGCCGGCCACTCGTCCAGTTGAGGGATTTGAATGACATCATAACCCTTGAGAGGGTATTGCTATCCAGCTGGTGTTATTTAGAATACACAAACACTGGAGAAAGAAAACACACATGCACACGCACACATACACACACATACTGAGTTTCGAGTTCTGCAGAAAAATACGACAATGGGAAAATAGTTGGCCTCTCAGGTGCCCTTTCCCTGGGGGGTGATAGACAGCCTACTAGAGGAAGGAAGAAAAAGATTTTATTTTTTCAGTTGGCTTTACAGCTCAGCAAAATCTTTGCCCTGTCGCGGGCAAAAAGCATGAAAACAGTGTCATCCTAAAGGGAGCCAATGGCAAGGCTGCCTGCCCCTTTTCCAGGTTCTAGGAAATGAGATCATTCCCCTTGCTTGGCAAGTAGGACAAGGGGTCACCCCAGCACTTTTCCAATCTAGTTTACTCCAGTCACTTCAGGGTTAAAATTGTAGGTTTTGCTTGGGGTGGTCTTCACTTCTTCTTTTTTTTTTTTTTAATTTTGCGTTTGCTCTAGAATTTAAAATTGCGTGCCCATCCCCCATGCGTCTTCCTTTAATACCGACCGATAAGGTGTATTAACAGATGTGTGTGTGTGTGTGTTCATGCCCAGGAGAAAGTTAATCAGAAAGCTGATCTTCATTTTCTATGGCAGCATCAGTATTTTTAATATCTACTCACCCTGTCACTAACACACATTCTTTTAAGGGAAAAAAATGCTTCTGTGCTCTAGTTTTCAAATGCAAAGGTATGATGTTATTTGTCACCGTGCCCAAAAAAGTCCTTACTCGGTAACTTTGCCAGAAGAGGGAGAGAGAGAGAAGGCAAATGTTCCCCCAGCTGTTTCCTGTCTACAGTGTCTGTGTTTTGTAGATAAATGTGAGGATTTTCTCTAAATCCCTCTTCTGTTTGCTAAATCTCACTGTCACTGCTAAATTCAGAGCAGATAGAGCCTGCGCAATGGAATAAAGTCCTCAAAATTGAAATGTGACATTGCTCTCAACATCTCCCATCTCTCTGGATTTCTTTTTGCCTCATTATTCCTGCTAACCAATTCATTTCCAGACTTTGCACTTCAGAAGCAATGGAAAAAATCAGCAGTCTTCCAACCCAATTACTTAAGTGCTGCTTTTGTGATTTCTTGAAGGTAAATATTTCTTACTCTTTGAAGTCATTGGGGAATTTTCTTTAAATTGTGTACTGTTTGCTTCTGCCTGGGAATGTTATTCACTTTAGAATTTTCATTGTTTTGGAACTGGGAGATATTTATAAATTGCTGAATATGCAATTCTGTAGGATCTGGAAAAATAGCTCCGGGAGATGGATGCCTTTGCACGGAAATATGTATGAGTAGAAACTATTGCAAGGTACTTATGCTAAATCCTCCACTTCTGCAGAGCTTCAGTGGTATCAGCACAGAAGATTCCTTTAAATCCTGTCTATGGTTAAGGGCTATAGCGTGTGGATATGGACTTTGAAAAAAAATTTTTTTGCAGGTGCAGATATTTAATTTTAAGACGTTGTTCTTGTGTGTGTGAGTGTGTGTGTATGTATATGTAAGTGTGTGTGTGTGTGTGTGTGTGTGTGTGTAACTTGGTAGGACTTTTATTACAAGGCATGCCACATACAAAGAGTTACATTTTAAATGGTATTAAAGCTTTTAAATATGATCTTTGGAGCTAAGGTCCCGGAACTCCCTGCACTTCTGCCCAGGGAGTCAAAGTTAGAGTGAAGTTTAATTTGCTCTTCCGAAAAAGAACTTGACAACTCTTGCTGACCTTGCATGTTTGTATAATTTAAACAAATGCATGCTGTATATGGAAAGCGGAAAATTTCTAGCAACTGCTTGTCCAAGTTTTCTGGTTTAAAGAGGACTTTCACAGGCAAAGTTTGGACTCGGGGCTTTGTGTTGTAAAACTCTGATTTCACACTCGGTGCTGTGAAGTCTCTTTAGGTGAATTCGGCTGCCACTGTCAACGCACCGACTGACTTCTCGTTTCCAATTCTCTGGCCCTAGTTCAAGTTTCCATTCTCAGCAAAATTATATCCTTCAAGACTTGTGTTTTTCCAATTTGCAAGCACTTTTAAGCTGCTGTCACTGGTTCCCTGATGAAATTGCCTGAGGTCTCAATTCATAAAATGTCCCTGCCCCTTAGTACAACATTCATTTGCTGCTTTTAAATACTCCACCACCAGGACTTTTCTGAGTAAGTGGCTCAGGAGGTAAGGGTCCATCCTTGTCAGGCACCTGAGGTTCTGCTGCCCTGGCGATGCCAAAATGCAGGCTGGCCACCTTGCTTTTAAAAGAATTCAAGGCACTATACGTATTTACTGTGTGGTCTGACTGTTGAGGGATTTGTCTCCGGACTCAGATGATCATAAAGAGGCAATGGAGTGTTATGTCTGCCTTAATTACAAGTTTGGAAAACTGTCTCCAAATAAACTTTCCATGCTGTGTCTGCTGAGCTTTTCAGAAGCAGAGCTAGCAATGAGTTGTTACTTTTTCCTGCACTCTGAGCAGGAAGTGGTTTTGAGGGAGGTGAGTGGTCTTTCAAATGTAATTCAGGGAGTAAAGGTGTCCTGCCTAGAGGCAGAACTCACACGCTGATTGATTGTACTCTGAGTCTCAAGATATTTTCCAAGTGTTTGAGTCAGAGGGAAGAGGGGAAGGGAGAGGACTGGAGCTTGGGTCACTGTTTGGGGGAGCTGCTATCGGTGTACTTACAATGGAAATCGGTGGCTTGATTGAAGGGAAGAGATTGACTCAAATCCCAGCTGTGCAATTTGTTCATTGTTTGAATGGACAAAAGGCAGTTTACCCGGACTCACAGCATACCTGCATGGGTGTCCAAATGTAACTAGATGCTTTCACAAACCCCACCCACAAAGCAGCACATGTTTTTAAGTCCTCAGTTTTCCATTCACATCAGCCTCATAATACCCACCCTGACCTGCTGTAAAAGATCTGGAACAAACAAAAATGGTTACACCTACAGTGAGTATTTTCTTATGACTATTGCCCTCAAATTTTGCTGGGCATTTTCATTGTAGCCCAGACATCTGGAATCAATTGATATTCCATTTATTTAAGATAAAAAAGAAAGGTCTTTTAAATTGTGGATTTGTAAAGGATTTTTGAGAAAGTGTTCTGATTTTGTTCCCTCTTTTTCTCTTCTCTTTCTGGTTCTCCCTTCCTTTCTCTCTATCACATCTTTCCTTTCTCTCTCTCCCTTTGTTTCTTTTGTGTTTGGCAAGACAAAAGGCCAAGGAAATGATGAACATATGGAGCCACTTGTTTCAAACTTTTAATTCCTAAACAAGTTCATTATTGTTTTCTTTTTGGGAACATAATGTGATAAATTCTCTGGGTCTCTGTGGGTATACTGAACTGTTTTGTGAACTAAAGGGAAATGCACTAGAGGTTCTATCTTGTCCTACAGTTATAAGTGCTGATATTTATCTGACAGTATAACTCAGCAACAGAAAGAGAAAGAGAGAGAGAGAGAGAGAGAAAGAGAGAGAAATCTGTAACAAAAATCTTAAATTCTTAAATGCTAGAGATTTAGATGTATTGCTGGGTTTAAATGTGTTATACCAGAAATAACTGTTAAAAATATAGTTTTGACATCTAATGATGTTCTCAATTCACTAAGGCTATGAGTTGGGTGCTTTTCCCTTGGATTTCATGAGAACTGAAGAACTTGGAGGGTTCTACAATTGCAGGTGCTTGGCCTTGAACATTACCATAAATTCAACAAAGAAGGGAGGCGTGGAGAAATAAGATTAGTAGCATAGGATACATTCTAGAACTGGCCCATTGCCAGAGCATGGGGTATGTTCTGATCAATTACAAGTTGCTCTTTTGAAAAGGGCAATCAAGTCCAATTGGGTTGGTTTTGTTGAGGTTTCCACTGGAAATATTGAAGGGGAAAACCCCCACTGATTATTTTATAGCTAAGGAAAATGAGGATTGGATGATGCTATGTTTCTAGCAGTCTCAGTGGTTTGGGCTTTGTGGAGGTGGAAGATTTCCATACGACTCCAATAGGATTCTATTGAGAAAATGGAAGAAATGGTTCAATTGTGTTCAGTTTTACCTCCTCTCCTACTTTATGTCCATTATTTATGATGATTTGCAAATAGAGGGCACTTTTTGTGGTCAATTGCTTAACAAGAGCTGGGGGGCTAGGGGTTTTTTCCCAAGTTGCTGAGCTGCAGCTCTGGGCACAAACATGAAAATATTAATGGAAAGGATGGGGCACACTGTGCCACTGCTGTAGAGCCTCATGTGGAGAGTTCATGGAGAGCAAGGAGAGTGGCAGGAAATCAATGACTGAGTCTGTTTCTCCAAAAGTGATGGGGCTGAATGGAACCTGCCACTCCTGGGAGGTTCAAAACAGGGCTCTTTTGATCACGAGAGCTGCCAGCCTAACTCCACAACCCTTTGGTAGGGTCCCTCACTTCACCTCTTCTGAGTGACTCTTCCAAGGCTGCTGAAAGGCGATGCATCTAAGAAAGGGGAAGCTGCTCACATTAGGAGCCTTCCTGGAAGAAACCACATCTCTGTGGCACAAGTAGCAATATGGAAAAACTTAATGATCACCTTAGCCTTGTTTCTGCTGCTTCGAGTGAGGATGGAGATGTGAGCCACAGGAATTCTGCCTCTGGCAGGGCTGCCACTTGGCAGGCTACCACTGGCTAAGGCAAGCCAAGCAGGGGTCCCTCGGTATACTTTGCTCTAAAATGGATACAGTGTCACATAGGTCCCTCCAAGAGATGAAGTCAGAATTCCTGTGACTCAAAAAAAAAAAGAAAGAAAGAAAAGAAAGCTTTTGTAGGTTTCGAGCCCTGTGCCCTGTTCGTGGAAAGTACTCTACACAGGTGTTGATTTGATATTGAGCTTGACACAAAGAACTAAAGAACCCAGAAAGAGTGGGGTCTGCTTAGCAGGAGCCAATTTTATGCCTAAATCCTCACGTTTTTCCTGTTTCTGTTTTTGTTTTGTTTTGTTTTACTTCCACTTGTGGTTAACTTCTGATATCCCCCAGGTAAGAAATATCTGTCTCTCTTGTCTTTCTCTCTTTCTTGTTAAGTGAAAAAAGGAAAAATTCTATAACAGTATATAGTATTTCAACGAGTCCTTTTTTTTAGCCACAGTAAATTCTCTTTAATCAGTAGCTAGGGAAGGATGTCTGGCTAATTTAATATTCTGGTCAATGATGAATGCATATGCCATCTGTGGATGGCCAATCTTTAGAGAATTTAAATTAATAAAACATATTTGACACCAAATCTGGACTGAGTACAATTTAAACTTTGATCATTCAAAAGGTAGGAACCCCTCAAGAAGGGGTTCAGGGAGGACTTCTCCAAGGTTCTACCGTAGCAAGGGGATAGAACACCAGTCACCTGATGATGCCAAGATGTGCTCAGTGCAGGCCTCCCTGTGGTCTCTCAGGCACGCTACTGGCACTTCTGTGCGGGGTGGTCCTGACTCGCAACAGTGATGGGATGCTGGGAGTCGAAGCACCCTCACCCCGCTTGCAAGGACCGAGGAGGAAACGTGACCCTCTTCTGTTTCCTCGGCAGGTCAAGGTGCACATCATGTCCTCCTCTCATCTCTTCTACCTGGCCCTGTGCTTGCTCGCCTTCACCAGCTCCGCCACGGCCGGACCGGAGACACTCTGCGGGGCTGAGCTGGTGGACGCTCTTCAGTTCGTGTGTGGAGACAGGGGCTTTTATTTCAGTAAGTAGCCCTCCCTCTCGCAGCTCTGGATTTACAACCACAGGAAGTGTGTGAATAACGGAATGACTGCCCGTGGCTGGCAGCCGTCCTCAGCCCGAGACTCCTCACCTTAAAGGAAGCCTAGTGTTTCAGTGGGTCCGGGACAGGTTTAGGAGATTTCAGATGGAATTTTCCTCCTTTGCAGTTTGTCTTTTAACGAATTCCTGATGAGCTCTCCGGCAACTGTTATGCTCTACCCTCAGTACTCCACTCCCTCAGTAAAAGAGCAGGGGGTGTGGGGGAAGAAGTGACCCTGGGGGATTGGGGTTTTTGTTCTTGAGACCCCCATGTGCACATACAAACATATGGAAACATGTAGATCTGTTTGAAGTGCTAGGTAATTTGGAGTAAAATAGCAAGGGGGACTTGGAAATAGAATTAAGGGGGCACATCCCAGATGTCTCCACGCTATACAAAATATCCAGGAACAGACAGAAGGTGAGTTCCCTCTAAGGCACGTTTGCAAATACACAGACTCTCTCTTAAATGCAAACAGAAATGCTAGGTTAATTTGCCCTCTATGCAAACTGACCTTGGTTTTTGTTATTGCTTTCCTTTGACGTCAGTCTTTTCTGAGGCTCTCCTGTGATATCTCCATCTGGAGAAGGGCTTCTGACAAGTGTGGGGTTACTTATCCCACAAGGAGGTCTCATGATTAAAAAGTTGACACTCAGTAAAAGGTAGCTGGCCAAGTCAACTCTTGCAAATAATAAACACAAACAAAAGTCAGTGCTGCCTGAGGGAACTCATCACTTAAACTGGGATCTACCTTGGACGCATCTTTCTCATTGTGTGTTACAGCACAGTGAAATTTAAAGCCAGATGCTCATTCTATGGAATTCTTTGGAATTTTGGAGAGTTCCAGGATACTGATGCTCATGTCCTCAGCGAACATGAATCATTCTTGAAGATTTATATCGCTCAAGTGTAGACAGCTTACCTCAGTTACCCACTAAATTTTCAATAGCTCCTGGGATGACTCATACATTTCAAGTCTCTCTCATCTTCTTCCCAGGAAAGGTGGTGGGTGGCGGGGTTGGGGTGGGGGGTAGAGGGGACACGGGGATAAGGGTCCATGTAATGGTCTGGGATGGGTGGAGGGATGGGAAGGAAGAGGCTAAAAGGAGTATTGATTGTGTGTACACATCATAGATTTGGCAACAAATAGCATTTAAACAGCTAGTGACAGAGAATGAGACATGCTTTCTGCTATTTGAATGGGCAAATTCTCACTCTGTTTCCAGCCAATATTTTAATTGAGCTAATTCATCTATTTTTCTGGCAATAAAGTGATTTTACCCAGTTCTTGGTTGCAGCGCAGATGACTCAGTTCATCAGGTGGGTTCTTTCCAAACAGCAGACTTGTTTCACAGAAGGCAAATGTGTCACATCAACATCACTCAACAGTGAGCTGTCATTAATCTCGACTGTGCTGGTGCTGATCCACATTAAAAAATGAACAAGTAGTCCTCACTTATTATGCCCAAGAGGATTTCTTTTTGCCTTGATAATCCATCTGTGCAGTTTCCTTTGATCCAGTTCACTAGGTGATTGCAGAGCCCACAAGTGTCTTCCATTATGTACCAGGCTGAGTTATCTTGTTCTATGTGATATGCTCCAGGATGTCCATGCTCAGTGCATGGAAACTGGATCCTTCCATGCCTACAATGTTTGCCTTTGATTGTGAAAAGTGAGAATAGAAAGAATGATTTGGTCCCAAGTAACGATGTGATACCTATGTATGTTCACACAGACACAAGAATATTGGACAACTATGATGGAAACCAACTTCAAGGCACTGGAAGGAGTCTTTAATTCTGTTTCTACAATGATCCAATTTAAGCAAATGCTTTTACATTGAAAAGAGCAACTCTTGATGTTTAGAATATGACTTTGGAGAGGAAGGAAGGGGTTTTATAAATTGTGTATTACTATCAAAATTGTCATTGAGAGTCTATGTTTCATAAGGGTTGTAGTAAACAATTCCATGACGTACGTAAATCCTTCCCCTGATGTAGACCCTTATGCACAAAAGTTTTCTCATTAACCTTCTAGTCAACAGGACAATCTTGTTTGCTGAAAAGAAGAAGTTAACCCCTTTGAACCCTTTAACTCAAAACACTGATGGAGAATCTGCTGTATGTAAGACATTGTACTAGTCATTAACGAAATGCTTAGAAAAGAATGAGTGAGACAGACTTTGCCTTCAAGGAATTCACAGACTAGTTGCTAAATGAGAGGTTTAAAAAATGCACAGAAGTATTATCACGTGTCATAAGAGAAAAATAATCATGGGAGATTAGATTATAGTAATCTATGTTTTTTTCCTGAATATTTTGTCCCATATTTGAAATCATCTAGCCAGGATTTGCCCTCTAAATGGGCTCCTTGATGCCAAGTGCTATACTGATTTACCATTAAATCCTAGAACTTAGTTCAGTGCCTGGCTCCTGTAAGTAGTGTCTCCTATTTCATGAACTAACGGGATTGCATTGAACTGAATCCAGTTGAATCCATTACATGTTTGGGTTCTTGGTCTCCAACACCATCTAGAATTAGGTTTGTCAAGTACTTTGGACAATTCTTCTCACCTCATATTTACTCAGCTATTTGATAAAACTTTTTTTTAATGAAAACAATATATACTAACAAACATAGAGACTACATTCTAGTCATCCCCCAAGCTATACTGATGGTCTGTTTTGTGTCTGAGCCAATTATTCTTACAGGCATCAACTGTTGTCAGCAAATTTTATTGAGTTTCCTTTTTGTCCCAGGAGATTTACTGTGTGTGGAGAAGTCAGCTCCAGGCATTTATAGTCTTTGAAATACTTATTAGAGCAAAGCAGTCTTCTCCACCTCTATCCCCTGTCAGTCGACTCTTCTTAAATTTTTACCCTTATTTTCAAAATTTGATTGTGGCTGTGCCTTTTGTTTTAAGCTGCTTGAAATCCCATTTTGAAAGTATGGATTTTTTTTAATAGAGGAAGGCAATTTCAATCTTACTTTGAGATTCAAACATGGAAAGAAAACTGTCTCCATATCTGTCTCTTTTGTTGAGCCAGAATGTTTAACAAGGAAATATTTTTTAAAACCTAGGAACACAACTGAATACAATTTTCTGTCATCCTTATTTTGTATAGATCAACCCAGTATTGCGAATGAGCTCATATTTCCCCACAAGCCCAAGTTCCACCACAGCACAGGGGAAAGCAATCGTCTAGATTATCTTTTTTGTGAACATCTTCCCAGCATAAGTGAAACACTTCCTCTATAATTAATGCAGCTTCCCCAGACATTTTCTGAAATGAAACTTCCAATGAAGAGCTAATTACTGATTCTTCCCTGCGCGTCGCAGTAAGAGAGCGTACCAACCAGTCTTGTGTGCTCACAGCCCTGTGAGAAAAATGGGGGCTTAATGGAGGTGGTACACTGGGAAAGAGCTAGCTATTATCTCACCAGATTGATGGAGCTCTCACGGAGGGTGGCTTGTTATAACCTCGTTTTGTATGAAACTGCAAGAGGAAAAGAGCTTCGAGTGAAATAAGAGACATTAAGCTTACTAGAGATATAATTTTTGAGAGCCATTAACCATTTTAACATGCACTTTAAGGGCTTGTGGAATTTCTCTCCTTGGAGATACTTAAAAAATTGATGGACAACCAACCATCTTGGATGGTTTCAGTTAAAAAGTAACCAAAAGAAAGCGAATTTCTGGGGTCCTTTTTAGTTTTAAGAGTCTATAAACGATCCCTTAAATAAACTGTGTATGCTTTACCTCAGGAGTCTGGGAAAAGGAGAAGTAAATCAATTAGAAAAGAAAGTTGGATACCCTTTCAGCTATTCCAGATTTATAGCCTTTATAAAACATACTTCCAATGCATAGTTATTAAGAACAAATGGCATTCTTCATGTGTTAAAACATACTGTTTGTAGAGTGTAAGTGAAACTTTGCCATGAATTTCATTGTTATTGATTGAAACAACCTTCTTAGATCTAGGTTATTATTATTAACTCAAGCTTCTTTCATTTGAAGTGTAGTGCTCAGAAAACTGCTCCCAGACCTGTCATTCATTAGCTGTGTGACTGTGGCAAACATTTAAACTTCCTGGGCTAAGATGTCCTTGTCTATAAAACAAGGAGATTTTGTTAAGGTGAATGACCTCTTCTAACTTTAACAGACTCAGTCTAGGTTGCAATTAGCAAAGATTTGGTGCTATTCAAGAAAGGAGAACCTAGGATTTAAGTAGTGACCAAAGAACATTTAACCTCCTTTATCTTCTTTATGTTGATTCTGTTTGTCCTCAAAGACAGATTATACCTACTTAAAGAAAGAGGAGCCAATTTCTTTTTTTTAAATTGGGTTTCAAACCCTCAGAGATGGACTAGAAGCTCAGTTATGATGAAAGCCACACAGGTAATCTGCCCAAAAGGGCATACACCTCATGAAAAGAGATTGCCATTTTTCTTTACTAGGAAGGACCAACTGACAGTTCTCATTTACATTTTCTCACTCTCTGGATATGATGGGGACCAGTGAGGTCCGATTTTAGCTGCCTTTTATTAAGTTAGACAAATTATTTAGACAAATAAGGCCTTTTCCCAACCTATTGATACCGCTTTTCCAATTAAAGAAGAGACTGTAGAATTTGGGCCATAGATACAGTGACCCACTAGAATGGAGCTGGATTTAAGCTGTGCCTTTGGCATTCTTGGCTTGGTACCTCTTGGACCGCCAGCCATGCATTTGTATGACAGCTGGTCAAAGTTAGGGGTACAGTCACTGGCTATTGAAATGCTTTTCTCTTTGAAACTAATTGACACATGTGGGGTTTGACCTTAATGCCCTGACCTCACCATTAGCACGACTAAGCTAATAAGCCACAGATATTCTTAAAGAAAAACAATGTTTTTATATTGACCCTAAGTACTTGCTACTACTCTTTAAATAAACTTAACAAGACCAAGAGACCACTAAGAAAGTGGTGGTTTCTATGCAAAATTAGAAAATAATTTACATTTTTCTGACATTTCAATGCTTTCAAGACCATCTCCTTCCTGATAGAAAATTATAAGAAGAAGAAGAGTGAAGGGTTCGAGACCAAGAACATAGTCTCTTGTGCCAAGGACCCAGGATTTGAATTCCAGCTTTGCAACTTACTTGGGGGTTGTCTTGAACAAATTACTTAACCTCTTTGTGCCTCAGTTTCCTCATCTGTAAAATGGGACCTGGCTTGTGGAATTGGTATAAGGGTTAAGTGAGTTAATACAATAGAACATATTAACCTAGAATTTTTCCTGGCACATGGTAAGCACCATACACATGTTAGCTATTATACTTATTTATTCTCCTCTGGAATTAGTTGCAGAGTCTGTTGCAAAGGTTGAGGTATCTGAACAACCAATTTATTATAGTTATTTTCTTTCCTTAGGGGCAGCATATAAACCCTGTTAATAGTAGTAACAGTTATATAGTAGGGTCACTAACAAGAAGAATGTCTTATGTTTGACTAGTATATTTATTTTTCAAAATCCAGTAGTATCAGCTCTATCTCCTGTCTATACCCCTGTCTTAGAAGGTAAGAATTATTGCTTCATTGCACAAACGAGAAATGTGAGGCACTGAGACTTTGTGACTTACCTCACTGGATAGATCCAGAATAAAAGTCAAGGTCTCTTATCTTCAAAAGGCAAGTTCAACTGGCCACCCACATTGTTTAAAGGCCCAGAATGTTGTAATACAGAGGCTTCCAAAATTCCAATCTTCGTCTAAGAAATAAGGAAAAGGAACCACTGGCTGATTCAGTTGACTTTGAATACTTCTCTGAAAGGAAGCATGAGGGACGTATCCATGTAATTTCACCTTCTAGAAAAATTTAGGAAATAATAACAAAATTCTATCAAGGTGCACAGGAGAAATCTTCTTGGTTGAGAAGCTGCTACTGTTCAAGAGCCTTCATAGACTCAACTCTTGGACCCCACTCAGACAGAGTTCACCTGTGGGTACTAGGATATGCAATATAATCTAGGGAAGCCCCTCCTGATTAAAATTTTCCTCTTCCTCTGCCAGCAAACCTCAACTTGGCATTTCATGCAACTATTAGTTCTGCTGGTTTTACTCAAACACCTACTGAAGAAGGGCTGTTTATTTGAACCAAGGACCTTTCTCTTGGAGCTATGAGAGAAGGGATGGAAGAAAGATGGTCACAAGCATCATAATCCCAATAGTGTACCAGGCAGAAAGAGGCTTTCCTAACTTGACCATAAAAAAGAGTGGTGAAAGCAGCTAGGGGTTTGGATGCAATGCTTCTATCTGTACAGGTATCACTCAACCGGTTGAGGACCATTGATATTGGAATGTCTCATATCTTCAGTGGCTGGTTGGCTAGACATTTTGGATCCAAAAGAGAGTTTTGGTGTCCTTCACATTCTCTAGGCCCTCATAGAGCTTGTCCAGACATCATGCACCGTGCCAGCATTCCCCAAGGCCTCTGTTAAGAACCAACCTCACCCCTCTAGCAGCTTCTTTCTGATTTCACAGCCCATACCAGAGAATCAGATACACTAAAAACAGGCACAAGATTTCCCAAGGAGACCTCTCAATGTTCTCAACAACAGGCTACAAGCCTTTGCTCTTTTATGCAGCCAGACGTCTTTAACAACCATGGTGGCAAAAAATCCTTTTGCACTGAGCTGCTGCCCTGGCAAAGTTCCATCCAACACCTCTTGGTGAAACATCAGCAGGCTCTTACATCACAAAGCATTACTTTTGGTTGCCTGGAAAGTTCAAATCCTTGGGCCTTATTAGCTGTTAGACGAAGGAGATGACAACGTAGCATTTTGTTTGTCTTTATCTTTATGCGAGATCATGTTTAAAACATAGCAAAGAGCTGTTATTTGACATGCAATTTCTTAACTGAAGTAAGCTGTATGCCTATTTAATGCATTGTTTAGTCTCACATTGGCTAAAGCCACTTAAAGAAGCACTTGGCAAGCTCTGGCTTCTCATTCTTGGCATAGCTGCCCCTCTTACTTTTTCACTGAACCTTAAATACCAAGAAAAACCCTTCACTTACTTTGCATCTGGCATATTGCTTTATGCAATTGGCCAGAACTTTTGCACGTGGCTCTCTGCATTTGTCCTACGGTAATTGACGGCCTTGCAATATTTGATTAGCAGCAGCCTGGACACAAAGAGAAATTGTGCAACCAGCCGAGACCACACAGCCTTTTAAATTAAAATCTTTTACATTAAACGTTCAGGTGTTCTGCAAGAATAGGATTCACACACCAAAAAATAAAAAAGGGCATGGGGACGACCATGGGAAGACACCCAAGAACCTGATTATTGATTAAGTACACATCTCTGTAATATCTCCCTCTTAAAACCACCTCATTGATCAAAGGAAGTAAAATTGAAAACTGCTGCAAGTTTGGAAGCCCTTGAAAAATAAATTAGTCAAACACTAGCAATTAAACTCAGAGAGAAGCGATATATGCGGGGTCACACTGCTAACTAGTGGCCAAGGTGGAAGGAGATATTGTTGGTTCTGTTTTCTGATTCCAGTGCAGTGTTCCATCTATCACAGCAGTGAACCGTGCCTGTGTCAAAGTTACCTGGTAAGGGGAAATGACCAGGAGAGGCCTCCACTCAAGCTTATCCAAATGAACGTAGGTCTTGGTGGCTCACCTGAGACTTACATTGATACTTCTGTTCCTTGGCTGTTGAAATGTGTACAAACTGAAGTGATTCCCTGCCTGTTACCTATACAGTGCTCAAGATTTTCAGATGTGCTTCAGGAATTGCAAGTCCACTTAAGGACATAATTTAGACTATTCTCGTAGATTATATTATTCTGACTCTGGTCATTCTCTCCAATGTCAACTTGGGTAGCGCTGCTCTGGAATGACTTAGCAAAGCTGTGCTCCTGGAAAATCTGAAACAGTTTGACGAGTTGTTGGATCAGCTTTTTTTTTTTTTTCTGGAGATTTCTCTGACTGACCCAAGCCAAAAGAAATTTACACCTGATTTTTTTTTTTTTTTGCAGTCTTCCAAGCAAATACTCTATGAATCTCTTCAGACTTTTTTCTTTCATCTTTGATCTTTATGAGTGAGTCACTGGAGAGGCTGTTGGAGGGGGTCTTTCTAAACTCTGAAAATGTGTTAGTTATAGAGTCAGTTCTGTGAATATTGCTGGGAAAATGGTACCTCTGTGCCATTTACCCTGATGAAATGGGTCTTTCATCAGAGGGAAGTGATTAAGAAAGTCTGCACTGAGCCAACCCACATGCAGCTGGTTCCTGGTTATCTATGAAACTGGGGAAGAGAGCACCAAGAGTTAGAATTCTAGAATAAAAAGATCTGGGGACATTGTAGAGTTCAGCCCCCTGACTTCCCCTCTCTCCCTGCCCCCAGCCTCCAGCCTCAGCCTCTTGGTAAGACCAAGTGGCACGTTTCTAAATCCTGTTTCATTTTCCCACTCCCCCACTCACCTCCCCCCACAGTGCCATTGGCAGCAGAGTTTCTCAACCTCCACAGTGTTGACATTTGAGGGCAGATCATTTTTGTTGGGGGTGGGGAGCTGTCCTGAGCCTTTCGGAAGGTTTAGCACCGTACTTGGCTCCACCTCCATGTGCCAGGAGTCCCCTCCTCCCAGTTGAGACAATCAAAAGTGCCTCCAGACGTTGCCAAACGTCCCTGGGTTGGAGAGAGGGGGAAAAATCACCCTACACTGAGAACCACTGGGCTAGAGAACTCTGTAGAAGAGGGGTGACTGGAGATATGGGAAACCATGAGTGAAAGTCACACATAAATTAATGATCAGTCACAGGTTAGTCAGGAGTCTATGGGCCATTGCCCAGAGTAAACAATAAGAAGAGTGTGGTTTTGAAAGCTTTTCTCTAAAAATGAAAAGCTCCTCCTATAGGCTAAATAAAAGGTGTTTACAGGCCCTCCTCTTCACCTTATAGCTCTGAAACTCATTCTAGTAACAGCAGGAAAGGGAGGCAAAAATGATATAGAGCAGAACTGTGTGCTTAGAAGTTGGTGACCATCTGGAACAAATGAAAGGGAAGCTGGTTATCTTTGTGACTTCACTGTTTGTGGCCATTCTCTTCCTAGTCAAAGAATAAATAAGCTCTCAATTCCTCACAAGTGAAAAAATCTGGTTCAGAGATAGTGGCCACAATTTTTCTCCTCCCTTCTTTTGTCATTCCTACCTGAGTAACAGCACAGTCCTTCCATTGCTCATAAACAGCCCAAACAGAAAGCAGAAGGCCAAGGTCAACGAAGTTTTCATTTGGAAATCAGAAGTCCCATGTTTGGGCCTCACCCAATCCCTCTGCTTAACCACTCTATGACTTTGGAGAAGTCACTTAATATCCTCGGGCCTTACATTAGTAAAATGGGAGTAAAAATACACACCTCAGGCTGAACTATAGTAGGGCTTTGGAAACTGAAAGGGCCATCCATGTGCGTCACTATTAATGGATTGAATCAAACAGTTTGCCTTGTCCCTCTAATCATCATCCACAAATTAACTCAGCGGTTTGACTTCAACCATTAATGACATTGGCCCATTAGCTCAGTGGTTCTGCAATAATAGCAATAGAGAAATGTTAATTTGGCAGCGTGTCTTCTTAACCTTACTAATGAAAAAAAAGCATGTTTGTATCTCTTATTCACATGTTACTTTGCATTTAGACCACCCAAGAGTTAATTCATGGATCGTCAAATGCTCACTGCTTATTTCCTCATTGGAGGAAGCAGAAAAAAGATGGGGCTATTACTTTACCACAGTGAATGAGCTTGCTTAAAGAGTTTGTGTCCATAAGGTGGTTAGGTGGGCACTGAAGTATCACACACGTAGGCATGAGATTTCTATTCTCCCAAGTCAGCTCTTGGTGATTTCCGCTTTGCCTCGGAAAGCAGTGTTCAGCAGAAGGAATGTACTCACTAATCAGAAAAGTATCTCTGCACTCTCACGTTGCCCATCTAAACTGCTTCATTATCACTGCCTGACTTAGGGGCCTTGAATTTCTTTGTTGAAACGTGGCTTTGATGAAATCAAAATTGTGAGTTTTATCACCATGTGGACCAGTGGCCATGTGATTCCATCCCAGAGGTTTCACATCCAGCAGCTTCCAGAGGCACAACATTTGACATAAGTAAGACACTTTTGAACCTCACAATCAAATGCCAGTTACTGCTGGTGGGAATTTTCATCCTATTTTGAGCTCTTTCAGAAAAAGAAACTAAGTTTAAAATCTTTTTTTCCATCCTCCACAGCATCCAGTGGTGGGCACTTAATAAAACTCCTTGACTTGATGTTGCAAAAGTCATTCCAAAAGCTATTTTCTTCTGCCAAGTCTCCAGAATATACCCCAGCACTTTCCATTTGCTACTGCCTCCAATGTGGATCTGAGATTGAAGGTATAGATTTAAAAAGTCTATTTGATTAGAGGTGCCATCTCTTGGGACCCCTTCATGGTTGTCCCATAGAAACTTCTCCTAGGTTAACAGTAAGCTAATTCTAGTCAATAGGGAGTTTTCAGGGGCTATCATAGGAGGCCTCACAAATAGCTTCCACCTCTGCAAGTGGTGATGAAAAGAGAACCTCCACTCCATTCCTCTATCCTGTTTCATCTGAGACACTCACAGGACAAGGTGCAGGGGGTGTCAAGGGAAGGTACTCAACAAATGGGATACCCCTGCCAAATAAGTCCCCTGGCAGGTATCACAATGGGAGCGCCAGTCCTCAGAGAACACTATGAGTATGGCTCGGTTTCTGATTGCCAAAGCCTAACTGAAGAATTGGAGCGCTAGGAGGAACCGTATAGAGCAACCTAGTCCAGGGCTCTCACTTCCCAGATGAGGAAAGCAATGTTCAGGGAAAATGTGGTGTGCGTGAGGTCACAAAGCACGCCACTGGGAGGGAGAGCCAGCACGGCAGCCCCATCACCTCATTCTCTGTCTGGAACTCTTTGCACAGGAGAGCACTTTAAACTTAACCTGAAAACTCACACGAAGGTAAACTGCTATGGCAGAGTCTGCTGGTATAACCTGTCAGAACAGTCTTTGACAACTCAAACCCTTAACCATTCATGAAAACCGTCTTCCAATTTCTACCACCCTTTGAAGAATAGCATCCAGTTTAAATCTGACCAACGTTGACTATAGGACTAGGGATCTTCATAGACCTTACTAGTGTGATGGATTGGAAACTTAAAAAAAAAAAGTAATGAGCTAATTATTTCTTAGAGATCATTTTAATTGGAAGTCATGTCAGCTGGTTGACAAGTTTATGCATTTCATATTGTGTGTTAAGTCTGATGCTACCCCAAATGAAAGGTACTGTCAATGCATTAGCTCTGTCCCCACACATTCCTGACTCGCTAGTCTTCCATGAAGGTCTTCCATAAAGAAGCTTAAATTTTCCTACGTATTTTGAGTTTTATGTTTCTTTCCATTAAAGTTTCCAGCCGTTCATAGACATATTTAGTTTGGCAGAAGGTAGTGGTGACTCATAGAATGAAGAAATGTGAAAGCAAAGCTACTGAAAATGGATCTAATTTCTTTTTTGGGTAATTTGGGAGCAAGCGATTGATAATTTGTCTAATTTTTCCTGGTTTCATCAGCTGCCATACTGCCAAATATTTGTTCCATATGGATGCTTTGTTATTCCTGAAACATATAACACATTCCAGCTGCAACTATATATAATACGGCCAAAGGGTAAGACTATTGTTGGCTCGTTTTCTCATTGTTTTTGGCTGGACACCCTCAATCAATGGGTATTGAGTGAAAATACAGGATCATATTGAAACCATTTTCGGCATGTTCCTTCCTATGGATCCAGCTCTCGCACTGTGAGTTTGTCAAGCACAGCAAATGTTCCCTATTACAGGGATGATTATGTTTTCGGCATAGTCGCGACTGCCAGCTAATTGCATTCAGCTTATAACTCCACTCTCTGTTTGATGTAGAGATGTTTTTGGCTCTCACAGATTTCTTTTCAGCTGATTCTTGTCTCCCACTATGGAACAGATATTTGGGGATGGATTCTGAGAAGATCCATGACATGTTCATACAAGTGGTGTCATTTCAGGCTTACTTTTAAGATAGGCTGTGGGCCCTGAGTCATATGACTCATAGGACTTGTAAAAGGTATTACTGCCACAAATCTGGCTGGCATTTCCATAGATTGCTAGTGCTTTGCGTACAATTATGGAAATCCTTACCAGAGAAGCCAGACAATGGTTCAGTAACATTGCACAGAAACACCATGATGTAAACTGCAGACACAGGATTTACTTCTGGCTGGTTCTAAGGTAGGTACGGACCACTTAGTGTCTTAAAAGTGATTGGTTTCAATCTATATGAAGTATTTTGATGCCCAACTCAATAAAAAACAGCAATAACAAGAAAAAACAGAGAATCTATCCCTTAGGAAAAAGAAAAACAAGATTTTATTGCAGGCCATGGAAAGTGTTTCATGGCAAGAAATAATCTCTTGTTTGTAAGGGGGAAATTTAGCTTGATTAACAAGAGCTCTCAGGAGCACATGTCAACATTACATGGTAAAAATGTCGTTTCGTGTATACAGACAGATCGAGAGCCTCGCTGCTCACAGAGCCTGAGAATGAGCTAAAAATGCAGAATAAGGCCTTTACTCAGGAATAATTAACACAAAACTGCATTTTAACCAGATAACCAGAGGATCCGCATGCACTTCAGGGTCTGAGGAGCCCTGGCCCAGGGAATGACAGGAAATCATGGCAGGTACGTGTTCACTGCTGACTCCATCCATTAAGAGAGAGCTCAAAATAGGACTGAACTTTCACTGAAGATTTGAAAAATGTTGTTGGGGCCAAACATGCTTTTGGTCATTAACAGTATATATGCTGATTCAACTGCATCAAGTCCCAATTCTCTCAAGTTGGTGGAGCCTTTCCTCACAGAAAGTATAGAACTGCTCCAAGGATAACCTCATGGCCTGACCTTCTGTGAACTGGAAATTGGAACTCCTAATTGCTGTGGCTGCAATTTCCAGACCCATCACCGGGGCCAGAAGCTGCGATCCAGTCCTTCAGATCTTGCCAGTTTCTTTTTCAATAGTTACATTTTTTTTTTAAAGAATAGCCAAGCAAAAATCCTTAAAAATTATTTTCTAATTGCATTGAGTGGACAAGTGTGTTTTACTCATATCAGATTACTCCCCTTGTCGTGCTCATCCAGGTTCTAATATTTCTTATGACTCTGGGTTGATGAGTTTCATTAGGGTTGCTATTGGGATTTGAAAGAAATGGTTTTTTTAAAGATTTATTTATTTATTTACTTTTAGAGGGGGAAGGGAGGGGGAAAGAGAGAGAGAGAAACATCAATGCGTGTTTGCTGGGGGCCGTGGCCTACAACCCAGGCATGTACCCTGACTGGGAATCAAACCTGCGATGCCTTGGTTCGCAGCCTGCGCTCAATCCACTGAGCTTCGCCAGCCAGGGCGAAAGAAATGGTTTTAAGCTAAGAAAGGTGATTTTCTGTCACCCATTGGAAAATGAAGGGTAAACTTTGAAACTGTTTTTCCAAAGAGACGGCTGACTTCCCAGGTGAAAGGCTGCACTAGACCTGTTCTAGAACTCAGCACCTTACCTGGCCTGAGCCCATTAATGAAGGTCAAGTTATCTAACGAACGTGGCTTCAGAAAGACATTAGCCCACAGCAGGACAGGTAAAAGTGACAGAGGGCCAGTTTGTAACTTGTAGTCCTTAAATGACATTAGAGAAAAAGGGAGGGCTTTGAACTTGGGAGTTAGGGAATCTTGAATTTACCCAGTGCTTTACCACTTAATAACTTGATAAATTTAGTGATTAGTCCCGTGGGTCTCAAAACCTATTTCCATTGGAACAATGATATTAAGATAAAGCAAGACATTCCACTTCTGAAGTGGGATCTTTGAGGTGTCTTTTTACGATTTTCCAGGGGAAAAAATACCTCACAGAGTTTTCACTTTTTTCACATACAGTTTTCCTAAACTTAAGTCCATACCACCTTTTGATACTATTCAGCTCTAGGATAAGGTGACACTGGACTTAGTCCACAATTATATATTTAATTTGTTTAGACTTAACCCACAGCATTTTAATACAACAACATACCTGACGTCTTGGCACTCTACCCACTGAAAGGATGTGTTGACTAAGACCTTTTTCAGAGCTACCACCTACTATTGTTTCATGGAAATATCTAAAATACTTTCAGAAATTCAATTGGATGTGTAGTTTATTGTATGTTTCTTTATTCGCATTCTTCTTTCATTACTTTTCCTCAGCACTTTCATAAAATGTGTGGAAGTAAAATAGCACTAACCAATGTGGTTATAGCATCATCGGTTGGGTACCTGCTCTGTGCTTAGCAACACACAAGGGGAGGTGAAGCCATGCTTTCAAAGAGGTTTCATGATAGCATGTGGGGACCCATTACATATCAATCTGACAACCCCAAGCTTGAGTCAGGTAGGAATATTTCTCCCCTATGTCATTCTAGTCCACACCATTCACTGAGTGCCTCCAGCTGCAACATCTCTCTGGACATGAACCATACACCGTTCTCTCTTAATTCAACACTCATGTATGGCCTTTGTACTATCACCCAGACTCTAGACTAGAGTCTCGAAACACTGCTGTCTCAGACGAACAAAACACAAAACTTTTATCTTTAGGGAACTTCACAGTTCTCCTCCAACAAAACAAGTACACAGCTCAGACAGAATTTTTAATAACAATCAAGTACTCCTAGGGAACAAAGACTCCAAAACTGAAAAAGCAAACATTCAATAATTTAGAGATAATTAAAGGCTTATTTCTTCAAGAGCAAGTAGAGATTTTGGCCAGTGACCTTGTAAAGCAGGAAAGGCCAGGTTTCTAGCCAACACAATAGACAAGTTACACAATCACTCAGGGGGGTTAGGACAGTGGAGGCCATCAAACCCCACTTTCAGACATAGCAAGTAGCAGCATTGTGGTTTATTTTGCACCAGGATCCAGAACAGCTGTTACCAGTTCACTGGAAGATACGCGTGTCCCCCCTTCCATCCCCATCACTGTTGAGGTCCTCCTCGTCACTCACCAAAACTATTGCAACAGCCTCCTCAGTGGTCCCTCTGTGTCCAATATTGCTTGACACCAGCCATCCCACCCATGAGATTAATCTTTCTAAAGCACAGTTATAATCACATTATCCCTCTTCTAAACAATTTACACTGACCATCCATGACTAAGTAGATTAAATCAAAACTCTCCAATTTGACATTAAGGCATTTTATATAAGGCCTCCAACTAAATCTCCAATTGTATTTCCTAATGTTTCCCTTTAGCAAAACTCACAAACTGGCAGCCTGTAAGTTGGATGCAATCTTTAGAAGTATTTTGTTTGGCAAATACAACATTTTTATAAAACTTTAAACTCTCTATATTTACCTAAAGTACACTCCCCTCTATATTGGCACATGCTTTTTGCTTATCAAAATCCCCACTGATCTCTATTAACTTACTCTGGTCTACTTAACTTCTTTATATGATTTGTTTGGTTCTGATAGGCATTTGGGTTTACAAATGCCCCTGTATATCCCAAAATCCAGCTTAAATGACTTAGTATAGGTTTTATGTTTCTGGACTTTTCCTTCTGTTCTCTCAACTGCCACCTCCTCTATAAAAGCTTCTACTCAATGTCAACTTTCTTCCCTCTGAATTGCAATCATATTATTGCTACAACACTTACAAGGTATTATTCTATATTGTGTGTTTTGGTGAGACTTCACGCTTTATACCAGCTGGTTGACTGTAAGCTCCTCGAAGATAAGGGCTGCTTTATTAATCTCAGTAAGATCCCACATATTCCTTGTGCACAGTATGGTCAGTGTCTGCGTGGAATTGTTATCTATTTTTTCTTTGGCTGTCCAAGCCTAGACTAGTTGCGTATATCCATAAGAAGGCAATAACTCATTTGAAATGCAGACATGGCTGAGTCGGAAGGCCCCTGTTGACTTTTAGGCATTTCAAGTAGGGAGTGAGAAATGCAGTATCTAAAGGAGACTACTGAGGGAATGTAGGTAAACAAAACATGATCCTCTCTCTTGGAAGCTGGCTGTGATCTTCCGATTAAGTCACTATTGCATGTCTCATGAGAAACATCGGCAAACCATTTAATATTCTCAACTAGGGTCAGAGTTACAGACGTCAATCTATTCCTGGGAGCCCTGCTGACATGGTGAACTGAGCTGGGTAGAGCTCCAATACCAATACCCTGGAAAAATGAAACAGAAAGAGCTCTACACACTGCGTTCGAGGGTGCCCATTTCTGAAGGCAGTGAATGCCCAGAAAGGAGCGCCCCCTCCTGTTTGCTCTGGCCGGAGGGCTGTCACAACTTACAATGTTATAGAGTTAAAACTCGGTGGCCCCAGAATTGGATACAATTTAATGGAGTTTGATCAAAATCACCAGTTGTAAAATACGGGCTAAAATGAAGAAAGTCACTCTTCTAAAATGTAATTCAATTCAGCAACATTTTATGGACTACTGTGTACCCATAATAAGAAATCAAGAGAAAGCTGAAATAAGAAAGCAAATGCATACAACTAATATTAATGAACACTTATCATGTTTTCAAAGTGACATAAAAGTCTGTGTTAAGGTTATCTTCATTCTGATTAAGAGCACACCCTTCCCCACATGTAGAAATTATTATCAAAGTTAACTGATAGCACAAAAATAATATATATAAAAGGTATTTTTTCTATCCCTCCTAGATGTGACAGATCTCAAACTATGCTTATTGTATTTCCAAGTAAATATCAAGAATTTTCATTCTCTCCCTATATATAGTCTTGTGAGGTTTTCCATTGATGCTTAAAACCAAGGTAAAATTTTTCATGTACCCTCTGTCTTCCTGTGTCCTTGACTTGAGTATAGAGGCATAGATATACTCTTTGCCCAAGAGAGGCCAGAAATACTATGTGAACAAGCTGCTTTGACTTTGAGTTGATGGAAATCTCATGGAAGAATCCCCCCTTTTGTGAAGTTGCCAGACCAATCTTTCCTATTCAAGTTCAATTTCACATCCAGATCTTGCCTGGAGTCATGAGATTCCCCTCTCATCTGATCCTCTGTATTCCTCAGTCCAGATGGGCTCTGATGCAGAGAACATGGCATCATTGCTACCTTTTCTTTCAAGACAAGGATTCCTCTATGCGGTAATTTTTCCAACTTAAACAGAAACCCAATGGTGAACTGGATTGGGTATATTTGAATAATATCTATTTTGTTACCAAAAAGACAATGTTAGGTATCAGAAGGAGCTGACTATAAGATAAGGGGACCTGAACACCCAAGGTGGCTTTGAGGATTAAAAGCAGGGTGCCTTTAGGCAATTCTTTTGCTTGTAAAATGGGTATAATCAGCCCTGGCCTGCCTCCCAAAAGGGGTTTTTCTGAGTATCAGTAAGATAATAGTTATGGAATCAGAATTTTGTGATGATACCGTAAGTATTACAAAATTCTCAGGGAATCAAGGCCAGCTATAGGATTCTAAAGATAATTTGCGGTGTTTTTGAACTGAAGGGCAGTAGGTCAGGGTGCACACAGAAGTTGCAGGTAGGTTAGCCAAGAGGACATTCATGAGTCTTCCTGTAGAGACTGGGGGACTGCCACTCCTTTTGGGGTCATGTATATGCTTCTTGTGACTGAAATTACAGGGCCAAAGTAGGAGTAGCTATATTATTGGTCAGTGTTTCCCTGTGCCACCATCCGTGAGCAGGGACAAGAGGTTAATTAAATACATCTCTTGGGCAACAGAAATGATGGAGGTTGCACCTGGAACACAGTTGCTTCAAAAAGTAGGCTTTTGTTTCAGGGAAAATCTCCCACAGAGAAACATAGAGCACCGAGGAGAACTATAAATAGGACTATCATTTATGTCAATTATAAATAGATTTGTTCCCTTTTGATTAGAAGATTAATGCTAGCTGAAAACCTGTAGTTGAACAGAAATGAGGGAAAAACTCCTGACAAAATATTGTTACATGTTAATAGTTAGAGTTGACACATTTTCCTCCCTGAGGTGTTTGCTCTGACTTTCCCCAAAGGAAGACATTTTGAGTTTAGAATTCAGATTTTAGTCTTTAGTCTTTGAAGCACATTTTTTCATATTTCCTCAGCTCCTCAAGATCACTCCTTACCTTCCAGATTAGAAAACACACACACACACACATACACACGCATCTTTTTTATGTGGAAAAAATGGACTATCAGTGTTAGAAATTTAAAAGGAGCAAGTCTTTCTCCTCAGATGCTCCCAAGATGGTCACTATACCATATTACAGAAGTTCTTTTCTACTTGGCTAATAAGATTACATAGGTTCCAAGTGTGTGATTCTATGATACATCACCTGTAGATTTGCATTGTGTGCCCATCACCCAAAGTCAAATTTTCTGTCACCATATATTCGGCCCCTTTACCCTTTTTACTACCCCCTCTCTGGTAACCACCATACTGTTGTCTGTGTTTATGAGTTTTTGTTTACTTGTTTTTCTTGTTTGTTTATTTGTTGCTTTTAGTTTTATATCCCAGATATGAGTGAAATCATATGGTTCTTAAATTTTTCTCTCTGACTTATTTTCCTTCGCATGATATCCTCAGGATCCATCCATGTTGTTGCAAATGGCAGTAATTTCATCTTCCCTTATGGCTGAGTAGTATTCATATGTGTGTGTGTGTCCAGTCATCTAACAAAGGCCACTTTGGTTGTCTCCATGTATTTAAAAAAATTCCTGTGTACATGTAGATCCTTAGAAAACACCTATTAGCAGTAAGCCTAATGACTAAAGGGAAAGATCAAGTAAGGGAAGAGCCACAGCCCAGAGGCTATTGCCACTGAGCACTTGTCAGGTATGCCACCATGTTCCTTACATTCTGGAGGGAACATCGTCTAGAGGGGTCCCAGCTCTTTAGATCTGGTTGGCCAGCCCCTTGTCCTCTGCTCACGTCCATGACTCATCTCTTCCCAGCGCCAGAAAAAGACATGGTAGCTTCCCACCCAAGCTGTCTGCTAGCTTTACCCTGGGAGGAGGGTTTATGGATGAAGCAGCAGGGTGCCTCCATCCTTTACTAAGCACAATGGAATGCACTGGAATGTATGTCTTCCACCTACTGGGATGAGGGGACAGAAAATCTTATCTGAGCCTACCCAGCTTACCTCATGGATGCTCCTGATTTCGGCCGCCCCAGACTCAGCATTAAGAAAGAGGAAAGAAGGAGTGGATACAATGAGCAGGGACCCTAATGGGGAATTCCTCCCCTACTTCAAATGCTCTATTCTGGTCTCACTGTGGGATATTTAAAAATGGAGTTAGCTTGTCAACTGGAAATTCACTGCCTGACCTTAGAGTCAGGGAGATTTCTGGGGAAAAAAATCTGGCTAATCAGGGATTTAGAAAGCCTGGGTCCCAACACATAAAGAAATATATTGAATATTTTTAAAGATATAAAATTCTTAGAACTGTTGGACAGGTTTCTGTGCATGACCTCTCTCTTCCAAGGGGCATTGCTCAACAGCCCGGCTCCCATCAGAAGGCTGACATCATGCTGTTGTGCAACTCACAGCCGTCGCAATATCACTGTGCTGTGGCACCGGCTGTGCATTCAAGTACTGAGAAGCCGAGCAGCTTCAGGTTTTGAGTCAGAAGTTCTGAGCAAGATCATTTCCGTGAAACCCAAGCCCTTGATTCTTCTAAAAGAGTCAAAATACATTTGAATCTTGCAAATCGAGAATGTCAGAGCCAATATTTTCCTCTTTAATCAAAACTCAGAAATGGCATGGTGGCTGGGGCCAGGTCTTGCCTTCCTTCCCTGCCCTTTCCCCACACTCCCAGCTCCGATCCTCCAGCTTGAGAGCTGAATGGGAAAGAAACATGTTCGGTCCTGAAGCTCTCTGCCAAGCACTGCATTAATGGTGGACTTTGACACAGTGAGATGTGGAAACATGAGCTTCGGATCACCAGTTTGTTCCCAGACTGATAGGTAAACACAAAACAGGAAAGGCTTCTTCCCTCTCATCCTTCGCATTTCCAATCAAATAGAAGTTCCAGCCAACAGCCTGGCTCTACATTCAATGTTGGCTACTGGCTCAGTTGACCCCTTGGTGGGAAATCCTCCATGATCCATGCTGGATCACTCTTCTGGCTTGATCTATTCTACAATTTTCAAAATTGGAGAAATGATTCCCTTTTCTATTCTTAAATAGGCTGTCCCAGAATGTTCTTGGGAACTTCATGAAGAGCTCTGAGTCCTGGCTTATCACGAAGATGGCAATGGCCTTTAGATTTTGGCTAAGTGAAATGTTGGCACACACAGGTGGCCAGCTTTATCTTGTTCCTTCTGTGTTGCTGTCATCCTCCAGGGAACACTAGAAAAAAAAGAGGATGAACCTTATGACAAACCTGTGAAGTGGGTACCATCATTATCCTCCCTTTACAGAGAAGTACACAATGTGCACAAAGGCACACAGGGTTTTCATTCAAAGAACTGACTCCAGTGCCCACAGTTCTTGGCAGTCTGTACAGCACACTGCCCATAACAAGCCTTTATTTTGCCTTTCTTTCCATCCCCTCTCCCTAGCTGTGGAAATACTGGGTAATATCTAAGACCAAGCTTATATATCCCTTCCTTAGTGAGATCTCTTCCAACTCCATCAGCAAGAGTTTATCTTTCCCTAATCCAGAATTTTCTTCATTTGTACCTATAGTAATGTTTCCAATCTAACTTATATTAGAGTTAAGTATGTGCTCATTTGCAGACTCCTTCAGTCCATAATGGACTTCAAATCCCCTTTTATATCCTCAGATATTGGAACGGTAAACGTTGCATGTAGTCAGTGTTCAGTCAACATTGCCTGAATTGTATTGAATATCAGAATCCACTGGTTGAAGCCTGAGGAAATGTCTGCTAACACCCACCACACCTCTTAAAGATCATCTTTCCTAATTTAAAACAAAAAATGAAGAAATCTTGAGCCCCACAGGGAACTCTCTCACTCTTGAAAACCTACAACCCATAAAAAAAAAAAAAGCTATTTGGAAAAGCACAGTGTAGACAATCCCAGGCCACAGACCAAGAACACCATTCCAGGTTTAGCCCTGCTTGGCTGCAAAAGTACTTATGGTAACAGTGCTTCTAAAGGCAAAAACATAGCCACACAGGGCTGAAGTATATCACCAAGCAACATGAGGTTCCAGGATTTCTGAAAAGGTTCCCTTTATCCTGATAAAGTTCTCGGCTTCTCGACCCTCAAATCCAACCTCCCTGTGGGAGACTCAAAAACACCCCATTTAATTAAAACCTCTCTTTTTCACACTGAAGTCACAAAGTTTCACAGGGTGCAACGTGTTGCTAACCCAGCAGTTTCCAGACTAGACGGCTCAGCAAGGCAGGTGCTGTTTTCTTTTTAGGGCCCATGTCCTTAAATTGCTTTGCTGCTTAAATGTCTCTTAGACAATCTCTAAGAAAGACATGCTTTTAGATAATCTGCTCTGGCAGATTCCAGGCCAAGGTCTCCCTCCTTTACACAACTCTTTTCCAGCTTGGAAGATTTCTTTCTGCCATGGTTGAGGTTAGCTGGTAGAAAGGGAGTGCCTTATACTTTTAAAAGAATATACTTTTAATGTTTAACATTACTTATATCCAAGCTCAGGGAATCAATAACAACAATAAGCATTGTAGTTATGCCTTGTGGAAGCATGTCAAATAAACATTTGATTGGCCTACAATAATCTAATCAGCAAGACTAGTATTAGACAGATTGAGCATTACAGAACCACAAAGTGGAGTGCTAAAATGTAATGGCTGAGTTCACAGATACTTACTGAGTATCTATTACATGTCAGGCTCTGTAGCTTACACTGGAGATATTGAATTGAACCAAACTGACAGGGTTCCTGCCTTAGGTGCTCAGGGTTTAGCCAGAAAGGTACAGATGGCTAAGGAATGGTGAGACCCTGTGCCTTGGAATAATCTGGGAGAACTACAGAGTAACACAGTACATTCCCCAAGCTTTCTTTTCTTCCCAACTGTTGGCATATCTTTTTTTTTTCAATCTCCCATCTTCTTTTTTTCATCTTTTCTTATTATTATGGTCCTCTACAGCATGCATTGTTGTACACCCACTGCTATAGCCACTGGTTTTAGATTCTTTGTGGCAAGAAAGCCTCATTGTTAGGTTCATTCTGGGCTCTTGGTCTTTCCTCTTCTTATCTCAGCCAACCAGATGAGGCAAGTTAAATTGTGTGACATGTTTTCCTGCACATATCTCTGTTTTCCTACACATATGGAGCCAACCAGGTACATTGGAGCCTCTTGTCTTGCGAAGGTTCCCAATTCCTAAGGTGTTAAGAAAAGAAAACCATACAATGTCCATGGGCCTATATCTTAGCATCTTGACCTCAAGGAACCTGCTTCCTGAAAATGTATTACCCACTCTGTGTAAACAAACAAAATAGGGAATAGTAGAACACATGAGATAGTTTTCAAATTACTAGTTTGAGAAATTCTCTAGTTTTTTTTGGAAAGGAGAAAAATTGTTTTCTTATCCTTCAAGGTGAAATAGATACAGAAGTCACAGATTTTTATACAATTTCATTGATTAATTCCATTCCTATCTAGGAGTGAATTGGTCTACCTAGAAGAGTCCTGGGAATAAACAAGCCAGACTAGGTATGAGTGGGGGAAAAACACTGATGAAGTTCCAGATATGAAACTGTGACTCAGTTGATAACGATGTTAAAATGTATATTTTGACATTTGCTTATTTTCTCATTAGCCTTTCTGATTTGCCAAATTCTTTTCCTTGCTTTCCTCTGACGCTATCAGAGGAACCTTTTACAACAAGATCATCTGAAGCCTCTTTCAGGACTGAACTTTTGTGATTTTGTATTCCTGGATCCAAAATTCTGAAAATAAAGGGAGTTTAGGAGAAATAACCCAAGAGTCTTCTTAAAATCTACCCAAACTATTATTAGAGCCTTATTAGAATTAGAAAAAATTAATCAGTTATATGTATAGATAGAAAAACAGAATACTGACAAACAGCATGTAGATCTTGAAAAAAACTAACTAAAAAATAGCACAACAAAAAACCTGTTTAAGTGCACCAAATGAGTTTGAAAGAAACAAAAGCAAATGTGTCCTTATTCTACATTTGCCAACATAGAGTAATAACCATAATCTCCAAATTAGATGGGGCATAGCCTTGGCCTCCAAACCCAGGGTGAAAGAAATTGAGAAGTCCAGGAAAGCAGTGTTTTATCAGGTCTAATTTAGTCCCAGAGCTATCAGGAGTCCATTTGTCTCCAAGTGGAGCATTGCCTGGTGGCTGTGTTTCCATTCATGGCAGAAAACTGCTCGGGCCATCAGAGCAAAAGAGACCTCACAAAGAAAGTCAGAAAGCAGCGCCAAAAGGCAAATACAGCTCCTGTCACAGCCAAAATAGTTCACTTAGCTCTTTGTGTTACTCCCTTACTCTTTGTTACGGGGCAATTTCTATGAGAGTTGTGTAAAAATAAGATTTTTAGCTTTGAGCAATACATGAGTGAACTGGGCAAGAAAAGCACGAAAAACATTAGTGAGAAAAAGAAAGAGAGTGATATAAAAGCCCTGGAAAGGGGTGTTTCCCCTTTAAAGAATCTATAATACCATGTAAAAATCCACACCTGAAGATCAGAGGTACTTTGGGTGGACTTTCTCAGTTCAGAAGAATCCATCACTTTACTAAAATACTTCTAAGTGTTCATCTCATGAATTCACATTCGACGTGGCTGAGCACTTCATTTGGGGCACTCTCTGTGCCTCTAACTGGAAGAGATGAAAAGAAGAATCCATGAGGGGGTGGTACCTTGGAGGTCTCCATGCATACTCATCATGTTTGTGCTTCTCTTTTGCCAAGTGGATATAATATGACATACTTGGAAATCCTAGGAAGTCCAAGGGTACTATGGAACTATCAGATTGGGAAAGATGTTCAAACTCATGAAATATCTCTACTGAGAAGTAATCCCTTAGTCAATATCCTGACTGAAGGTCTCTGCTAAAGATACCCTTGGCGGTAGGACAACTCCACTGCCGCCCTGGTTCTACATGCAGAAAACCCTAGCAACTGGTGTTATAGAAAGCCGTGAGATGGGCATCTCTCTCACAAGTGAAGGTAGCCCTTCAGTGACTCAGCAGGGTTCCTCCTCTGGACTATCATTGCATCTTGTACCTACTAAGGCACTTAACCTCACTCTGCTTTGCATTATGGTCATTCATGGGTTATCTTAACCCCAAACACCTTGAAAGTCAGGGCTTTGCTTTCTACAACCATTTTCACATGCTCCGCTACACTTAGGACAGTGCCTTAAATATGCCAGGTAACCAATGGTTTTGTTTGTTTTTTGCTTTCTAAAGTAACTTTAAAAAAAAGGATTTTATTTCTGTATTTGTTTTAGAGAGAGGGGAAGGGAGGGAGAAAGAGATGGAGAAAAATATCCATGTGATGGTGAGAGAACACCAGTTGGTTGTCTCTCACACGCTCCCAGCCAGGGACCTGGTCCACAGCCCAGGCATGTGCCCTGACCGGGAATCAAACTTGTCACTTTTTGCTTTGCAGGATGATGCTCAGCCCACTGAGCTACCCTAGTCAAGGCTAAATTGGCTTCTTTTTTAATGTACTTAGCTCCAAAGAAAGACTAGATTAAAAATGATTTTTTCACCAAAGTTTCTTAAAATTTTCCTAATATTTAATTCATAGAAAGTATGCCTGACACATAGTAGACAGTCAATAAAATTGCTGAATGGATTTAAGAGTGAATAAATCAGTGAACAACTGCTGAGAGAGGGTACTCTCCTTTTTCCCTGTGAAGCTGAGGCAGTGTTAAGAGAATTTTTTATCCATCTGATCCTAACTCTCTTGTTTCAGTCTAGCACCGCTGATTCAAAGATATCATCATCGCCATTAACTCAATACTGATGTAACCTGAACTTTTGTTCTGCGTAATCACAGATCTGGGTGAATTTCCTAGAAAAAGAACAGCTACTGAACTAAACTGTTTGAACAAAATAGAAATTGGGCCCCTTCCGTATGGTTAAGAGCAAGGATAGCCTTAACTCTGCTCTGTCCCTTCCATTTTGGTCCCTGTACCACATAGCAGCACCTACAGAGGCCAGACACAGAACTACAGGCAACCAAAACTTGACTCTTTTGTGCTTCCTCCTGCTCCATTCATGCACCCTTGATGTTCTGTTACTCCTCTTCTTAGCAGCTCTGTATAAATATATCTTAACCCAATGCGACAAAGCTATAAGGGGGACATTGAGATAACAGTAATAGCCAGTAAACTTCAATGAACTTTGTCCATTCAGTAAGTGGTTATGATTAAGATATTTTGCAAGTAACAGAGTTCCAGGATTACTTTGGCTTAAACAATGTGGAAGTTTTTTTTTGTTGTTGTTGAAGTCCCAAGATACATAGTTTAGGATGGTTGAACTATCTGCCAGATGACAGCTTTGTTCCACAAAATCTTCAAAGATCCAGGCTCCTTCTAGCTTTCTATTTCACCATCCTAGCATCACAGTCATCATCTATATGACCCAAAATAACTGCTGGAACATCTTGAAGCAATATTCCAGCCAGTAGCGAGGTTGAAAGAAGCAAGGGATGCATGATAATTGTCTTTTAAGGAAGAACCCCAAGTGTTGCCATTTAACACTTTTATTCTGTTATCTAGAATTTGAGCAAATGGCCACACATAGCTGCAAAGGAAGCTAGGAAATAAAGTTAACTGAAAACTAGTGTTTCTATTATTATGGAAGAAGGAAGAATGGATACGGGGTAATGAGTAGTAATCACTGCCAGAGGGACCATCCCAGAGCTCTTTAAGTCATATCACCTAGGAGCTCAGCTATGTGCTACAAAATCGAAGGTTGACCTAGTGTCAGCTAGATCCAGATGCCAGTCTTGGCAGCATCACTTGATAAAATGCATGATCTGTGAACTAACTATTTCCCATGCTATTAAAGTTGGGAGTAAAACCTCCCCCATCGGTTCCTGGAGGATGATGTGAGATGATCAGTAGTGCTTAGCACAGTATTTGCCACAGAGTAAATGTTTAGCTAACATTTATTATTATCACTATTATTGTGCCTGCATATAAGGCTGGTTCTCCTTCAGGCTTTAGATCAACTTGGGCATAAAAACATTAACAATGCTCCTCGTGGCCACGCTTCCTGAGCAATTTCATACCCTATCTATGGGCCAGAATTGTTAGAGCAAATGAGTGGCTGTTAAGAGAATGTCATTATCCTTAATTGCTCTTTCTTTTGTCTTTGTTGGATCGTGTCAAACAAAACAAAAGTAATTAATGAACTTCTCAGCACTGTAAGAAATGACAGATAATATCAGCAGAGCTCAAAAAGGAGCTTAAAATTATGGGGCGGGGCAGAGTGGGCTTTTTAGAATGCAAACAGCATTCATTTTCACTTCATCGTTTATCAGGCCAAGCATACTAACATGGAAAGTCACTCTGGAAAAGGGCAAAGAAAAATGTACCTCTTTTGGTACTATCTTTTATGCCATATCAAGTAAATGAGTTAAGAGATGTACTGGGCTTTATTTTTTTATTGTTTCATATTAACTTTCTCTGAGAAGATGCTCTAAGATGCCCTAAACTCACCTCATTGGTTTCTACCCACATTGAGAAGCGCTGTAGTGGAATGATTTAGTGCTTGGACAGAGCTGAGTTTGAACCTTAGTTCAGCCACTTAATAGGTGGGTGATCTTGATACAAATTAATAAACTTTTTGAAGGCTCAGTGTTTTCAACTTTAAGATGAGAATAACAATAGTGCCCATCTCATAGGATTGTTTTAAGAACTGAATGAGATAGTATATGTATAAACCAGACACCCCCAGGTTTTCCAATCTCCTTGCATCACGCTTTTATCCAAAATCTACATACAATGACTTGTGACCCTTTTTCACATTCCATGGAAAGACCATGCACTTCCCAAAAGCTCTGAAGATCTGGAGCACCATGGTTCTCCCAATTCATTCACTCCACAATCTGCCTGCCAATATTTCCCAACTAGTGTATCTCTCTTAACCCATGAACCTAACACCCTCTATCACCTGTTCCCTTTCTTGTAGCTCCTCTAAAAAGATGAGTCAAGGGTAGAAAAATGCTGAAGGCAAGAATGTCACAGTGCCTGGGATGTTGTGGCAGCAGTGGGAGACCCGAGGAGTCTCAAAGGAACTGGGAACATCATCAATTACATCACAAATGATCTCCACAAAAACTCATTCCTTTAGTCCAGCAACTGAGTTTCTATTCGTTATTATTTTTGTTTCTATTCAATATTAGTAACTAAAATTTAGGATCACAGAATCATAACATATTGCAGTTGGAATACGTCTTAAAACATTCCTGGTCCAAATGCCTTACTTACATATGGGGAAATTATTCGCTGAAACTTATGGGTGACCCATCCTTGCTCGCTTAAGTTGAATAATGCCGTAGGTGTCCGTAAGCTACTAGTAAAATTTCTATTCTTCCTTGCTCACGTTTTTACCTGCAGTTCAGCTACTGAGGGTATGTTTTCAGACATTCTTCTGGCATTAAAAATGTTTCTTGCAATCGAAGCACAAACACAGGTAGTGAGGAGGGCCAGGAGGCCTAGGTTTTGGTCCCAGGTGGAAGGAGCTGGCTGAATGACCTGGGCCGAGTTGTTTAATCTTTCAAGACGTCAGATTCCTCATTTAGGTGCAAGGGGATCAGTCTGAATGAGTTCCGAAGTGCCCCGGAGCTCAGATATTCCTCAGTTCTTGGTGGTGTCATCTGTCTCTAACGGGATCCATGGCTTCCAATCCCACACAAGGTGGAAAGCAGGCCATCCCAGGATTCGGGGAGGCCCTTCAGGACAGGAGTTGGCCTCTCTCTGTGGGGGCTGGAGAAGTAAAGCAGCTGAAGCAACACTATCGGTTTCCTTCCCATTTAGAAGAGAACAATCGAGCTCCTCCCAGGGGACACCAGCAGGATTTCGACAGTGTGGGGTCTGTCCTATGACGGGAACGGAGGATTACTGTGGAAGGGGGGTGCTTAGTGGCCGTGATTCTGAGCACGGAATCAAAGATGGAAGGAAAGCCAAGAGGCCCTTAGGTCCAGTCCCCTGCCTCTCTCTAAGCCTTCCAAGGCAGATGGTTGTCATCCTACATTTAAAAATCTCCAGGGCAGCTTCCCACAGTGCCCTGGGGTCCGTATGTTTTCCCCTTACAATCAAGAAATTCTTCCTGATGTTTTAGTGGAAACACTTTCAAAGGAGCACAAGTCTGTTTATCCTTGTCTAGTCCTGGAGATGAGGTAGAATACTCTGTGTAATAATAACCCTTCTCATACCTGGCAGTGGTGATTAAGTCACCTCCTGGCCTTTTCTTTTGGGGGCTAAATCTTGATTTTCCATCCAGTTAATCATTTTTTTTTACTCCTATCTGGACCCTTTCCAGTTTCCCCAAATGAGTCTTAAAATAGGAGGATGAAATCTGAGTTCCCACTCTAATTAAAACTTCAGCAATGCCAATTTTGTGGAAGGATTAACTCTAGGCTTTCATTTCATAATTCTCAACATTCGCACGCCTCGTATTACAGTTCTGTTGTAGTGCTTTCGTGCTCACTCAGGGCCCACGGCTATTTTGCTATAGTACTTCTCTCTGCCAGTGGGAGCCCATTTTTGTCCATTTTAAACATCTTCCCATTTTTAATGACCTCTCCTCTTTCTAAATTGTTAAAGGTCATTTTAAATTCTAATCCTACCTCCTGACAGTTGAAGACATTTGTCCTGCCTTACTGCAATATGAAAGAGAGACTAGTCTATTATTTTAGTTATTGAGGAAGGAATCTCAATTTATATCAACCTTAGAATTGCCTGAATGTCCCTCATTTCTCCCAAGACCCAAACACATGGTTTTGGCTTGAAAAGCAATGCAGACCACCCCTCTCCATTCACCCACTCAACAAACATGTTTTCCAGCACCAATGATATAAGCACTGGGACTGTGAACAGATGTATTAATTAAGCACTGCTCCCTGCAGACTTGGGGTGGGTGTTGGGTTTAAAGCAGAGAAGAGGCTATATAAGCTCTTCTTTCTTTCATGGATCTCATGTTCCAAGGAGGGTGGAGGAGGAAGGAGACAAATTACAACTCAACCAATAAATAAGCACTACCATGTCCACTCTGGATAAATGTTTTGAAAGAAACAGTGGAATAATAGGCCTCAGGGTGGTGGCTACATTAGATGGGGAAGACAGGAGAGCCTTCCCCAAAGAGGAGGCTCTGAAGACCGTGCAGCTCAGCAGGCAGGGTCTGCTATTCTGAACAAAGCCCCTTTAGCAAACCAACTTTCCTTTTGTCTCTCCTCCCAGACCTAGAACTACCTTTTGCTGGGATGTTAATGGCTGATAATATGCTGTTTATTAGTTCAAGTTAGTTATTTACGTTTTCAAAGGACTCTTTATCATTTCTTTAATTAAAAGATGAGATAAACAGAAAGAATTTCAGGATACGAGTGCTTTAGTTCCTCAGAAAGCTGATAGACCTTCTTGGAAACAGGACTCCAGGGGGCCATTAAGTGGGGAGAATGGGCTTCCATGACATCAGATAGATGTCTTTATCTTCTGTGACATCAAACAGATGTCTTTACCGACTTCTAAAACCTTAGATAGGCTGGCGAACTTTAAGACTTTTCAAAGTGTGATAAAGTTTGCAGCACAGGCCCTCTTGAAGAACACACTCTTGGGTGAATGCTGGGCTGAGGAGATACCTTGAGTCCCTTGACATTTTTGACATTGGACTTGCTCTTGGGATATGATTCTGATCACAGCAGCCAATGGTCAAGGCAGCCCTGGGAGTTCCTGAGAGTTATAATGTACACAAGACTGGCATCTCTCAGAGCCTGGCCTTCTACTTCCCTAGCTTCCTCGAATCTTTGAGCCTTTTGAGAATCACTTTTTTAAAATTAAATTTATTGGGGTGACAACAGTTAATAAGATTAGATAGGTTTCACGTGTATAATTCTATGATGTCATCTGTATATTGCATTGGGTGCCCACCATGCAGTCAAATAATCATCTGTCACCATATATTTGACTTCCTTTACCCTTTACTATGCCCCCGCTCCCGTTTCCTCTGGAAACCGCCACACTGTTGTCTGTGTCTGTGAGTTTTTGTTTGCTTGTTTGTCTTGTTCATTTTTGCTTTCAGTTTTATATACCACATATGAGTGAATCACACGCTTCTTCTTTTTTCTTTTTTTGTTGACTTTACTGGGGTGACACTGGTTAATAAAATTACATAGGGTTAACTTTTTCTCTCTGACTTCTTTTGCTTAGCACGATGTTCATAAGCTCCATCCACGTTGTCACAAATGGCAGTATTTTATCTTGAGAATCTTCCAAGTGTTTGAATTTCCTCTTTCCAGGAAAATCCACAAGCGTACATAATTATACATCATGCAGAGGATTCACAGGCCTCCTACCAAAAGTCATCCACCGGCAGGAGAATTTCTAAGGACCTGTTGGTGCTCAAATTCCAATAAGTTTCTCTTCTCAGAACCTGTTGACCTCTTGCTCCACATTTTTTATTAGCCTCTGGGTTTCTTAGGACCTGACTAGGTGTTTTTCCTTCTTTCAAGCCTCCTGCAGCCTTGGTAGAGTGCTCACTACCCAAGGAGAAGGTGCTGATCAGTGTCCCTATACCTGTTGCTACCTCCCCTGAGGATCCCATGGTAATTGCTACGTGAGAAACAGTCAGGGTGGGTGGGGAGACCCCTCACCACAGAAGTACCCACAAACCCTGGGGATACCCACTTGGCTTCCCAATTAGTAAAGGAGGTCATTTTCCCTCTGATCTTTTCCTGAAAAAGATCTGTGCAGAAGGCGTGTACTGAAATGACCCAGCAAGGCAACTGGAAGGAAGTGACTAGAGAGGGAATCGTTAAAAACCCAAATCCTTCTTTAAAGGGAAGTGGAAACAGGGACCTGGAGGAAAGTTATAATTGTCAAGCCAGCAGCAGCCCTAGCTTTCCTCCCCGTGCTCCCGATATGGATTTCCTGACTGCAGGGCACCATTTGATTTAAAGCTATGAGAGCCTCACACATACTCCCAAGAGAAGGGCTCCGGGGGGGGGGGGGGGGGAAATAGAGCAGCCTCTGCCCTCTTCCTGCCACTTCTGTGTGGAAGCAGTTGGGTTAATTAACCATTTCCTCTGCAGGACTGATCCCCACACTTGCTTGAGGAACTTTGGTGATTGTGCGTAGCCTGAGCAACAAATAACAAACTGCGATGTTTTTCTTTCTGCAAACTTGAATGTCCTTTGGTTTATGTAACCACCTCAGTTCTATAGGTAATCATCAGTAGTCTATTTCCCTTTTGCTCTCCTTTGCCACAAGTTTGAATGAGCCATGAAAGGATGCTTTGATGATGTGTTCCTGAAGGTGTGCCAAAAACCCACTCCACCTGTTCGGCTTCTCTGCATTACCCTAGGAGGTTACAAAAGGTGAAGGCGCAGAAAAGGTAAATTTAGGTCCTCAGAAAGTCTGTCTTCTGAACTAAGTTTTACTAAGTGCAGGTGGGCTTAAATACCCACCTGGCAATTTTGAAAGCCTAAAAATAAATTGAACCTGGTACTTAGTAAAGGCAGCTTTCAATATCATAGGATGTCCCTGTGTTCCTAGCTTTGCTTTTGGCCGGGGAATCTGCTATGGCTCTGATTTCTTTCTCTGTGACCTGGCTTGTTGTCTTCAGGTGCTAGCTGGAAGTCTGAGTGACACAGACTGCACAAGCAAAAGATGCGGGAAAGGGAAAAAGATCAACATGTGTTTTTCATTTCAGTTTAGTTTCTTTGGAGGGTTGTGACTTTTATTTTCCTTCTTCAATAAAACTAGTTCTGCTACTAGACTAACATGTGGATACCTTTATTAGGCAATCATCAAAAGAGATATGAAGTCTTTCCGGAGTTTTTTAAGTGTAAGAGGTCTTTCCCAGAACTGCAGTCCACATTGGCTCTTTCCTCCTCTCTAGCGTCTGCTACTTCACCACGCACCATATACACCTGTAGGAAGGTCACATCACACAGGCATCAGCACCATCTGAGAACCTGCTGGAAGTGCAGATTCTCAGGCACAGCTCAGGCCTATTGACACAGAAACTCTGAAGGTGGGGCCCAGTGATAATGTTTTAAGCAGCCCTCTAGGGGATACTGAGGCAGCCTCTCATTTAAGAGGCACTGGTATGTATCATTGTGTAACCACCCACTCCACTGCCTGCTGTTCATGTTGGGCTCTGGCTGCTTTAGGAACCCCCAGAGATTCATGAACCTGAAATTCATCCTCTCATGAGGGCTAGGGGACAATTATGTGGGTGGAGAAGTTTTACTAACTGGAATCAAAGGGACTTCTAGATTCATAAGTCACTTAAACTCTGTTTTCTCATCTATAAAATGGGAATAATTCCATCCGCCCTCAAAGGCTGTTGAAATAGCTGCAGGGCAGAATGTGTGTGAAAGTGATTCATGAACTGCCACTCACTCCCTGCAGTTAGCTCTAGAGTTAGCTTGGAGGGGGAGGAGGGGAGAGGGCAAAGACTTCTTTGTCCTCATTTGTATTCTGAACCCGAGTCCAGGCACATAATGGTCATTCACTGAATCTTTGCTGAATAATTGTAACTAACATTTGCTAAGTGTTTACTCCTGCATTGATCACAAGGACCCTGTGAGGCGGGTTTGCATCCCCCTTTTCAATGAGAACTGAGAGGTTAAATAACCTATCCACAGCTACATAATTAGCAATGGTGGAGCCAGGGTCTAAACTCAGGCACACCGTCTCCGGAAACTGTGCTCTAACTGCTTCACCACACAACCTCACAATGAATTCATTAATAACCATGCTACTGTTGGTGATGGAGGGTGCTGTTTCATGATTGTTTACTCGGTGCCCCTTGCTCTTTCCAGCTCTTTATTTGTCTTAACTCACCACAACCTGGTAGAGGTCAATGCTAGTATCACCCCCCTTTAACGAGAAAGGAAACAGAGAGACTGGCAGATGTTAGGTCTTTTCTTTCCTCTGTAAAAATTTCTTTACATTCTGTCTCTCTGTGTACTGACTTTGCTCTTATCTTTTGAGTCCACTAATCAGTGAGTGTTTACCAAGTGCCTGATGAGAGCCCAGTGTTGTACTCCTAGACACAGAAATATGAGACACTTAGGGTGCTTCAAATCAAGTTGGGGAACTGGGCCAGTACTCATAAAACAGAAAATAAATGCTAATAGACAGTTAAGTACTAGTTTATGATGCACAGAAGAATCGTTTCGTACCTTCAGAGAGGTTAGTGGGAATAAGTCCTCAGAGAGGACTTTCCCAGGGGCCCAAAATCAATGTCTCTTGCTAAACTCAGCAAGAGTTTATTCTTGAGTTCAGCAACCCTGCACTACAGTTTCCATTTTAATTGTCACAGTCACCGGGGTTATAATGGGAATGGTGACCTGTTCATCATCTTTGTCTGTTTTATTCACTTAGGATCCTCAGTACCAAGAGCAGTGTCTAGAACATAGTAGGTGCTCAGTAAACATTGGGGATTGCATGATTTATCCCCAATAACCTGGCTGAAGGATGTAGTTGGACAAATTGTGTATTGGATGGGGAGGCATACTATCAGGGATAACACCCCCAGAGAGAAGGTTGAGAGACAGCAGCTTGGGTGGGAGTCTGGTGATCCAGAGAGGACCTGGGTTCAGAAGATTCGCCTTCTCCATACAGTGGAGTGCGGTGCCGTCTTGGCTCCTTGGCCTTCCCCTCTCTCCACCCTATAGGGGAAAAAAAAAAAAAAAAAAACAACTCACAGGTGCTTGGTGATTTTGAAAGTTGAGAATCAGGGTCTCTTGTCATCTATTTCACTATCCTTGGTTTTTCTTCTACTTGGCAAACCTTTGGGTGCCAAGCCCAAGCCCTGGTTATACCCCATGTTTCCTTCAGAGGAAACTGCACTAGTAATTGAAAACAGAGATTGGTTCTCTTGTTCTCATTCATGGGATGCAGGTAAGATTCCTGTTTGTGTTACACCTTGACTGTTTCTTTTCTAATCCTGGAAGAAAATCTGGTTATAATTCTCTGCTTTAGTCCTTTGGTCTTCCCTTCTTGTCCTTGGACAAAATGGTGAGCTTTCATCAAAAATACTAAATGCACTTATCTTCAGAAAAAAAGTAGGACTGTCTGATAATATCTTTTGACTCAGTAATTCCACTCCTGAGAATTAAGTCTTATAAATAATCTCAAAGAGGTAGAAAGTTTTCTACCCAAAGACACTGCAGTATTAGTTAAAATTTTGATAAAACTATAAATAGCCAAAATGTCTAATAATGGAAAAGTAGATAAAGAAGTAAATGATGGCAGATCTACTCAATAAATTATTCTTCAGCTTTAAAATGATAACTATGAATGTTGCAGCAATATTTAAAATACTTGCATTATAATATTAAGTGAAAGAAACACAATACTACATTAAATTTAGGCTGTGACTATAGCTCTGTCAAAATGTGTTCATCTGGATGAGAACTAGAAAAGGTTAGAAAAATGAAGGTAATGTGATTTGTTGGGATGCCAAGATTATGAGTAAAATGTCCATATTTTAATTTCTGATAAAGTTTCTATAACTTAGTGTGATGCAAGGAGATTGGAAACAAGCTGGTCTGGCTGCATGACAGACAGAGCCAACTGGACCTTCTGAAACTGGAAAAAAATCACAGTTTACTGGGTGAGAAGTGAGTATCCAATACCCAGCTTTGCTCTCAACAGCAGGATTGCACAGACTTCTCTCTCTGGCAAAAGCTGTGCATGACATTCCCTCTGGCACTCTCTGGAGTACCTAGGATAAAATTCTGTCTATTGCTCACGCTGAAACCCTGGGCTTGGTCTGCTGACTTAGATTAGATTAATTCACTCATACATACCTTCATGGATGTTAGTATCATGTACCTTTGAGAATTCCAGTAACAGTGTCAATACCAGAGTTTGTCCTCACCTAGGAATTCTCCCATCTTCAAGATGTCCCCAATTAAGGTGAAATGGCTCTGCAACTTACTAGCTATGTCATTTTGAGTTAAGTTACTAAACTAGCTACACCTCAGTTTCCTCATATATAAAATGGCTATAATAATGATGCCTATTCTATGTAGTCACTATAAGATGTAAATGAGATAAGACATGAAAAGTAATATTTTCAATAGTAGCTTAATAGAAAGCACTCACTAAAGGAAAACTATTGGTAGCATATTATTGTGAGGCTTCTTGTTGTTCTAAATGTAAAATAAGTTTAAATATAAAATGAACAGAAGAATGAAATGCTCACTTTCAATCTCAGGAGAAACTTGTGTTTAATGGAAAAGTTTCCAATCTCATTTGGTTATATCTTCAGGTCTTATTATAGTTTCTTCTCATTAGTTAACTGGTACCCTCTAGGTTTGTGTCTCTTCAAGTGTCCTTGCTGCATGGAGGTGTCTGACCTACTATGTTTAAGTCACATTAGGGAGCTTAATTATAATCATACCAGGTAGCATGGTCTGCCTAGTAACTCTAGCATATAAAAATGCATAATTTCAGATAGAAGGTTGGGAGAAAGAGACACTCTTGGTGATGCCACAGATGACTAATGCAGACAGGGGAGATGAGAGGGCTAGGAAGCCAAAAGCCACAGCCAAGGACAAGAGAGGAATTTGGTTGAAAGGAGAATATTAAGACATCATGAGCCTGGAGAGAGAAGTCTAGGATGATTTGTGGCCTGTTGAGTATCAGGGAAAAAGATGTGGCAAAAGAAGGCACAGATTTTTTGAAAAATGCAAGGAATTTATAATGGTCCATAGTCTGACTGCAGGAAATGCTTGCTGAGGGCAGATATCAGGGGACCACGGGAGCAGTGGTTCAATGAGAAGATACTGGAAGACTAAGACTCCACAAGTGACTTTTACAAAAGTCTCATCCTGAACCAGGAGCAAAGGAAGAAGAGGACTAAAAGTTGCTTGATAAGAAAAAAAAAATCAATGAAATCAGAAAATCTTAGAAATAGATTAAAATGTTTCTAAACCAGCAGCCCCTTTTTTCCTATCATTCTTTTCTTTAAAAGTCATTGCCAATGACTTGAGCTCATAGTTCAGGAATGGGGATGTGTGTAACTCTCTTCATTCTCTTAGCAGAACCTACTACGCAGTCAAAAAGCTTCACTTCTCTCCTCCCATCCCTATTATATGGAAGCTGCTATAAGACCTTGAGGGGTCACTTCTTCTCATCAACCTAAAAGTTTATATATGCAGTTTTTATACAAACATCCATTTGACATCATGATGATTGTAGAGACCATTCTCATCCAGAGGTCCAAGGACTTTTAAAAAATATTTTATTTATTTTCAGAGAGAGGGAAAGGGATAGAGAAAGAGAAGGAGAGAAACATCAACACAAGAGGGAAACATTGATCAGTTGCCTCTCATACGAGCCCCAGTCTGGGACCAAACTCTCAACCCCAGCATGCTCCCTGATCAGAAACTGAATTGGTGACCTTTCACTTTGCGAGACAACTCCCAACCAACTGAGCCACACTGGTTGGGGCCAGAGGTCTATGGATTTGATATTCTTCTTTCTCACAAGTGTGAGAGGAATTAGGCACAGAACGTCCTTACTATGGATCAACTTAATGATTTTTCAAACTTATGATGGTGTAAAAACAATATGCATTCAGTAGAAACTGTACTTTGAATTATGAATATTGGTCTTTTCCTGGGTGAGCAATATGCAGTATGTAATACTGGGCAGTGGCAGGGAGCCTCCAACTCCCAGTCAGCCACATGACTACCAGGGTAAACAATTCATACTCCTCACTGTAGTATTAAATGCATTTTCAACTTAAGATAACTTTCACCTTATACTGATGGGTTTATTGGAACGCAACCCCATCATAAGTCAAGGAGCATCTGTACTTACTGGAAATCTGGGAAGATAAAATAGAGGCTGCCCTACTAAAAATACTGTCAGAAGAGAGCACTTCACACCTGAACTTGAGTCCTTGTTTCCAGCTGGTTAGGACAGAGTTAATTATGCCTAAATATTAGCATGAGCAGTATCTCCATACAGCCTTCCCAACACAGATCTGAGCCAAAGAGAACAGACAAAAGGCAGGTGTTAAGGGAAATAGTGTCCCACAAGCAGTTACCCTGGTCCAGTGTCCTCGCTCAAAGGAGCCTCCCCAGCTCTGTGACACATTTGGCCTCACATTGCTTACTCCTAATGAAGCTAACTAATTCTGCAACCATGGATAGGTTTTGTGACAAATTGGATATGACCGCTGGGGCAACTCTCTCCAGTTCTCAGAAAGGAAATTCACAGAAGTGAGTGATCAGCTAGGAGGCCAAGTGACCATTGCCTCAGAGTGGGGTCCCAGAGTGATGTGGCCAGTCACTCACAGTGTTGGAGTAGTGAGAAAAGGATTCAAAATAAAAAAGAGTTTGGTTTTTTCTGCCAATATCACAAACTAAAAAGATTTTTCTTTGCAGAATTTAGTAAGATAAATCAGATGAACAGATAATTTTCTTGATTGATAATATTTTTTGCTAAAAAGCCCTTAATGAGGTTTGGAGATACAGGCATGATATAGGTCCCAGTGGACATAAAGATAGGAACAGGGGTTAGCTTGGAGACAGGCTATAACTGAACCAAACCACTTTTTCTTCAGTTCAGAAAAAGAATGGTTTTAGGGGAGAGACAGAGGGTGCTGAAAAACTAGCAGGTTCAGCGATTGCCAGATTACTATGAATCCTCTTAAGTTGACTTTGAGTTTGCTAGCATGCCCAAAGCTGTATGAAATTTGACAATACAATAGTTTTGAGGAAAGTGCTTAAAGTCTCTTGGTCATATTTAAGCAATCAAATATTAAGGGGAAAGTTATAGCAGCAAAATTCGGTAGAAGTAAAAGAAAGGAAGGATGATCTGATAAGTCCACATTTCAGCTGAAGTTTCCTGAAATAATATAATCACTCTCTAAATGAACCATTCAGCCTTAATCTGCCTACCTACTTGGTATTTTGATGAAAAGCACTAAAACTTACTTGAGAACTCCTTGTACAAACTTTAAAATTTAAAAAACCTTAACACTAGCTTATTTTACAAAAAAAGGGGTAGCATTTGAAAAGCCATGTTTATAATGGTCATATCCTAATTTTACCCTCTGGGCAGAAGTTGGGGTACCAATGGCAGAGATGATAACCTTCCTGGAAGCTCATTCACGTTATAGGAGATGAGGTAACATGTAGTCATAGCTGGAATTTTTAAGGGGAACTATGCATCTGTCCTCCTGGCAAGAACTGAATATTGTACAGAGGAGTCTTATACCATTGACATTAACACCAAAGAAACTAGTAAAATAAAATGCTGGCCACAGTGAGCACTAAGAAGGTCAACAATATTAATAATGTTCCTAGGGCTTGGCACTTACTCATCTTTGAAGATGCAGCTTTGCAGAGTGTGATAGTAATAAGCCATGCCCCGGGATTTCTAGAGTCTTCTCACACTAATTCTCACTTTCAAGTGCCCACTCAAGTGAGGGCCATTCCTTTTCCGTATTCTTCAGAGTCTTTAGACCCTGGTTTTCAAAATGTATTTGACTCTTTCCACTGTTTCAAGAGCTCCAGCAAATGACCCTCATCCTTCTTATTCTTTTTCTAATTACACATGTATCCTGTCTTGAGCTGCCTTGTGCAATCCCCACAGATGGTCTTATTCCCTCTCCTTACCTCACCCCACCTCCACATTGGACATTCTCCCCATTTTGCTCCACCAAACTCAACACTGACTCCTGATTTCCTTAAATGCAGCCTACATATCTTGCTTTTACCTACACTAAACCTGACAGAGGAAATTCCTCATTCTATCATAACTTCTCTTCACTATGTATCTCTTGCATTTTAGGGAGAAACACTGATAGGCCATACACACCTTATTGATTAAAAAAGTGGGTAGCATAACCGTCTAGATAGTCCTTAGTCACATTGTCTGTAAAAGAGCTTGATATTATCATCTAGCACTTTGGTTGTCTACATGAGAAAACTAATCTAAGAGAGTTTGGATGAATTGTGAATTCACACAAAGGATCTGAGGTTGGCACCCACTGTTGTTTTCAATATACCATATTGCCTTCTTTCCATCCCCTGTCTGCATATTGCTCTGGGCTGTGTGCTCTAGAAACACTCCCCAGGACCTTTCCACACAGAACCAACACTGTTGACGTGCTGGCATGAAAGGCACATCCCACAAAACCCAACTGGCTCTGGAGTGTATACCATGCAATTGTTTATATCATGTAATGCCTCAACCATCCTCTTCATCCTCCCTCCTCCTTCTCTCCGTGTTCAAGTTGTCGCCGACTCTGGCTGTTTCTGCTCCGCAATAATGCCAAGGACTGTCTCTGCCGCTGTGGAGGCTGCCTTCCACCAGCTTTCCCCATGATGTGGGCCCGGACGCCTCCCCTCACAGGGCCTCTGCCTCCTGACACTCTCCCTTCAGACACACCAGACTCCCCTGGCAGACGTTCCCCCTTCACCTGCCATCCTGACCGTGTCACACCCGCCCCTGGGAAAATCTCCAGATGTGCTCTGAGCAAAACACAGAGGCCCAAGTGAGGAGACTGACAGGGAGCAGGGCCCCTGAGAACACCGAGCAGGTGCCAAGTTGCAAAGAAAAGAGAAATGATAGACTTTAGAGTGAAACTAAAAATAAAGAGAATGTGTTTTAATACTCCTTTGGCTGATTCATCTTTCTGTGGCACCAGAGAGAGGGGCGTTACCCTCTATTCACGAGTGCCTTCTGTTTTGCCTATTAGGCCTCTCTTCCCACATTTGAAAGGGTAGACTAACAATAACACTGTAAGAATAGGTGATAATGCTGGTGGCATGGTGACAATCTCCAGCTTGGAGCCAGAGTCACCTTACAATTTCTGTCACAGTCTTTCTCAACAAAAATGAGATAACGGAGGTCCACATACGTGATTCCTCAACATCCCTTCTTATTCTTTCTCTTGTGGTCTGTTTTCATCCCATTCCGGCATGAGTCCAAGATGGAGTAGTGATTATGCGGGCCTGGTGACATTGTATACCAGGGGCTGCTCCTTCCCAAAGCATGGTTGGCAGGAGTCAGGGCCGTAGTTCTGTCATTCTAGGGAGGAAACTAAACTCTAATTCCTAGCCTACCGTGAACTCCACATAGCGTGAGTTTCTGCCCAAAAGTTCATCAGTGAGTAAAAAGAATGTCAATGGCTCCCAATAGCAGGAGACTTCAGGTGAAGAAGAGAAAAGAAAGAGGTGCGGCATGAAATGGAGAGAGCAGAGAGGAATGCCCGTGCTGGCTGACAGTGACTGGGAAACCCCCCTAAATGGATACCAACACTGAAGACCCAATTATTTTAGACAGTTGATTATTTGGGAGAAATCAAAGGTAACAAGAGGTCAAGAGAAGCCCATGTGACTTGGCTTTGTTTGACTTGATTGCAGGATCCATTCTCATAAAGCATCTATTTTGGAGTAAAACTATTCAGGACAGTGTACAAGGGTTGGTAAATGTAGGTTTATAGTTGTGAGTATGCGGAGCACAAAAATCATTCTTGTATTATTATTTATTATTGTATTATTTATTTATATTATGACTATAAACCTATTTTTGCCCACCTCGTATACAACATAAAGCTTAGCTATCCTTTTGAAAGAATAGGTATTCATTCATCTTAATGGAGAACATCCTCTTTTATCCAGAAAGCCATCTTTTTCAATGAAACTTTGAAAGGGTGCATTTTTAAGAGAGGAAAAGGATATCTACTCCACTAGCTATGTTAACCAACTCAATAATAATAATAACAACAACAGCTAACATTTATTTAGAGTTTACTACATACCAGACATTCTGCAAAGTAGTTTACATATGTTTTCATATATCTTCACAGTAGCCCTGGGAGTTACTCTTATTATGTCCATTTTACATAAAAGGATCTAAGTCTTGGAAGATTTGGCACCTTGTCCAAGGTGAACAGGGTATAAGGGGGAGAATCCAGGTCTGTCTGACTCCAAAACCTGCACTTTAAACCACTCCAAATATTGCCTCCTTTGTTGGCATGACAGGTGTCACAGGCAGATCATACTCAAATCCTGTAATAGGTTCTAAATAATTGAAGCTATATAACTAGAAAGTGGTAGCTAACTTCTATAGCAGACCTAATTGAAATAATTCAAACATAAAAATAACCTCTTTGGCATTTGATTATCTTTACCTTAGACATTGATAAACCAAGCTATTCCCTTAGGACAACATTTCTGTCCAGCGAAGCATTTCTCTTGCCAAAGTGTAATTTTGTTGGCTACATCTATCTCCTCCAAGTCCTGGAAACAGACCTAAACTAGTAAATTGTGCTGTCCTGGCAAGACACGCATCCTCCAGGGCATTGTATCAGGCTAGAGCAATACATCATGTTGCTTCCCACTCTGTCGGCCCATTTCTCCAAAGAGTCCTAAAACAGTAATGTTTCTCCTCTGAATCTCTAGTTCTCTTGTCACTAGGCCTTGCGCTTTAGTTCCCTGGCCTTGGACACAGAGGCAGACTGAATAACATCATTTTCACACCTGCCCTTGAGTTGGGGCTTCCAAAAGAAAAGAGGGTTTGAAAAAAGGGGCAACCCCCTAGAGCTCTGTTTCATTCCTTTTAGGCCCAAAGATACACAAACATTGATCTGATTGGGCAATAGGAAGACTTTGGTCTTTTGGGTTATGAGGATTTAGTAGCTGCGAAAGAGTTGCTGAGTGCTGGGGGTGTTGGCAGGTCAAACAGGGTCATAATTCCTAGAAAAGATGATCTTGTCCAATGGAGAAGTAGTGGGACCAGCAAACACTGGCAATTAAAAATTAACACAGGCCAAAGTGAAATCGATGCCTACATTTGATAGGTTTTCAAGAAAAGCTTGTGACATGCAATTCATAGAAAAGAGAACATTTTCTGTGTTCACTTTTACAGATGCCAAAGGTCGATTCTACTTGGAAAAATCTTTCTGCAGAAAAGTAGAAATGTACAGTCTGTTAGTACCATGTAAGGCAGGCAATAAGTATATACTTTTGGAAAACTTCTTCAAAAACAATTCTAATTTTAAAATGTTTGGCAATAGCTTTGATACTAATAGTAAGTCACTTAATTCCTGATATATGTTTCAATATGTCTGTGAACATACCTGTGCTAATCTAAGTGCATAATGATGTGGCTAGTTTACAGTAGTGAAATTCACATCTTCACTAAGCATATGATTACATATCTCTCAAAATTTGAGTTTCAATTCAAGTGTGATTTCCATAGAATTCTTAAAAGGTAAAATATTGACTTATCAAAAGACTTTAAGTAAAATGTGAACCCCACTAATTCAGGGTAGTATTATATTTTGGGTCTGGATAATAGTCTTATCACAATTTTCTTTATATTATAAATTCATGAAAGGAGTCTAGTTTTCCATATAAAGCCACAAGAATGGTAAGAAATATTGAGAAGGGATTCTCATTTCTACAGGAATGAAAATAGCAATTGGATGCTAAAATAGAGAAAAGTTTGAAATTACTGATATTTTACCCCACTTTTCTACTACTTTCCCATGCAAAATCACGTTATCCGAGTGACTTTTATTAGATAAGGTGGCCCACAGAGCCATGCTGCCCTGAGAAACTAACCCTTCTGAGTGACTCTAAGTCATCATTCACATCTGGAGGTTTTGGATAAATACTTGGTGCAGGGAACCTCACTTTCTGCCTTTTGTAGATTTTAATTGTAATATTTGATTGTGTAATCAATCCTCACCTCATTAATCAAAGTTAAATGCAAATTAGTTTTTTATAAGTTAATAATCCCATTTCTGTTTTCCATAAGAGACCTAATTGTGAATTTTCCAGAAATAGCCCTTGAAATCCAACTTGAATTGTCTTACTTGTTTTTTCCTGCTCTCAGAACATGATCGAATTTGGAACCTCTTTTTGTTAGCAATTTCCTCGGACCCAAAGAGTAATGCGTGTTTACCACCAGAAGAGCGTATTTCCCCATTTTGAAAATGTTTGCATTTTTCATTATTTAAATACTGATTCTTTAAATCGACATCTCCTCTTTTTAGTGGTAAAATTAAATTAATTCAAGTAAAGCACTCTCAGTAAACAAGAGGGGAAGTTTCAAGGAGAATAAAAGTTGAGTACAATGTTCCAACTGCATTCCCAGAAAACTGTAAGAAACACAACCCTAGGTAGCACCAGTAGAGGTGGCACCATTTTTACCAGTGATGAATGACCCGAGCTCTCTGCTCTAGAAGTGATGACCCCAGTTAAATCTCAGCATTACCCCTTTTCCTTCAGGGATGGAGGGAAGCAAGTAGCTTGCAACCAGGACAAAATGTAAGACTCAGCTAATTGGTGTGGTTTTGATGATGCCACAATTCTGCCCCAAACCCTTGTAACTAGCAAGTTTTCCCTGAAGATTATTGAATTACTCCACTGACCATGCATTATTTAAAGGGAAGTGCTATTATTATAAAAGCCATCTGTTTAACCATTGGAATTCTGTCTGTTGGCCAACTTTCAAGATACGCGTGCACTGTGACTACACATGATACCTACTCACAGGGGAGACAAGGCCTAGGTTAGGTGGCGTCCAACTTGTCTGATAAGCAATCTTCGGTCTGCATGCTCTGGAGAAAAATTACTGACAAAATAAAGATATACATATGTCAATTTTCATTGTTAAAACTTTGTCAACAAGAAAAATTCTATTAAATTTTATACATGCCTGTTGACTCTAATGACTGAGTGAATGTACGTATACTTTATAATACCACTACAAAAGAACTCTGGAAATCCCTGTCACCTGTCTTTCACTTTAGCATCAAGTAAAGAAAAAATGTTGTGAGCATCTTGGGGAGCTCAAAATGAAATATAAAAAACTTTTTCACCTCCGCAGTTAGAAAATATTTCAAGCTTTCTTGAAGGCCATGTAAATGGCTTCCAACCATATTGAATATTTGGCCTGGATGGATTTCTTCTGCATTTCTTCACTTGATACGGATCCCTTAGAATAGAAGGCACCATAGCAGTCGTACATTGTGTTCAGTACAGGAACATGATCCTAGGGTCTTCATAGGTGTTCATACAATTTTTACTTATCTGCTTCCAGCAATGGGAAGTTTATTTTTAAAAGAAGTCTGTCCCATTTTTTAAACTTTTGAGTTCAAATTGTCAGAAAATTTTTTTCTTATACTAAGCCAATATTTGTTTCCTGCTCTCCTACCAAGTTGCTATTCCACTCACTGGAGCAGACTGCAGAGTGCCTACTGAGGAGTTTTTAAAGGAAAGGATGAACAATTTGCTCTGTCGCATTTAAAAGTTAGTCATAATGACCACAGCTGCAATTTAGAGGTCATTAAAAATCCTTATTTTTCTCAAAATTGATATTGGAACAAATTTTGTTACTGCCTTTCTAGTAAACCACGCTGTATCAGGTTTCTAGTGCTAGTCCATAGCAACAAGTGTCCTTATTTTGGTTCTGAAAAAAGACGTAATGTGAGGCATTTGAAGATAAAGGGCAAAACTTTGACCCTCAACTATGGCCTCTCAACTGGTGAGAAATGATTTTTTTGTTGTTGTTAAATATCTTGATGTAGAACCAGAAACCGAGCCTATAGGATACTTCAAAGGACTAATTAAACTTTAAAAGGCAACATGTAAACACTGTTATATTCATATATCCCCAGTGAAGTACAATTAGTCCATTGTAGACATTATAAATAGATAAAGAAAAACATCTTTTAGGTTTGTGGTAAGAAAACTGATAGTTACATTTATGGCAAAATCTAAGTCTTTACACCACTATTACAACAACATTAAAAAAGAACATATGGACATGAGGTAAACTTTCCTTATAAAACATTACAGAAAAATCCTAATTCTTTTTGTCCCTAAATTCATCGATCTATGGACTAAAAAAGCACAGCTGTTTTATAGGTTGACTGAGTCTTCTGCACTAGCTGACCTTCCAATGACAAGTGAAAGCCCCACAGAGGCTCCAACTAGGGCCAGCTGCCTGGTACCCCAAAGCCCTCAATCACAAGGAACCCTCAGGGTTTGCCCCAGCGAAAGCAACGAATCTCACTCAGAGACCACAGACTGAACCCACACTGAGTTACTACTCTCTGCTGTCCTAAATGACTATGAACTTGTCTTACAAAGAATAAGTATCCCCAGGCCCCCGTGTCAAGCATCAGGAAAACATTTGAGTTCTTAGAGGATGCCAGGAATGATTGGCCCTTCCAGCAGCAAGGCTGCTAAACCAGTTTGGTGGTCTGCCATGAACATGGACCTGATCTCCCCCATTCAGGGAGCCCAAAATATACTTTGGGAACTTGGACTTTCAAAACCCCATTCTAAATAATGATGTCATTATTACAGAAATGTAAGATTTTTAATTTAAAATATAATGCTATCTTCTGTGTCAGGAATTAAGAGTGAATGTAAGTGAGATTGATTAACTGGATTCTTCTGGATCATTGGATTCTTCTATGAAGCCCAAACATCAGTGGAGAAAACCGAGGACCCCCGCTACCCAAGGGAGTTAAGGGACATGAAAGAAAGCTGAGACCAGGCCCCTCTGCCCTTGCCTGAGCCAGGGCAGTTTGACTGTTGTCTGTTTTATATATTTGGTGTGTAAACAATGTTTGGTTTAACAGAAGTTCTACTATGACAAAAAACTTACAAAGAACTCAGGTACATTTTAAGGTCCGGGTAATTTTGTTTTGCCCGTTCTTTTAATTCTAGAGCCAGGAAAAGTGTGTTCAAACCAAAACAAAAAATGAAACCAAACCAAAACCTACTTGCCAAGTAAAGAGGTCTAATTGATTTGCAAATATCAAGAGAAATTTGACTCATGGTGTTCCCTACAGGCAATCCAAATCGCATGAAAGGTGGACATTTAGCTCATTCTCAGTCTAATAATTATTCTATAAGAAAACAAAATAAACAAAAACACCCACCAGACTTGATTGTTCTGGTCTCTGTGGGGTAACAGGGGAGAGAGCCCTGTCACACTGGTACTGTCATCAGTTCCAAGTTCTAAGGTATCTGGATGCAATCAACAGTCACACTGTTTCTTCACAAGCCATATAAGATCCCAGAAAGCGGTGCTCGAAGGAAGCAAACCAATATTTATTTAAGACCTACCAGTGTGTCTGGTGATACTCTAACTACATTTCACACATTATCTCACATAATCCTCAAACAATCCTTACAAGGCAGCTATCATTAACCCCACTTTACAAATGAATAAACTGAGGCCCAGGAAGCTTAAATGACACGTCCAGAGTTGTACAACAGGCCTGCTGGGCTCTATGAGGCACTTCAACTTTGCAGAGAGAAGATCTGAGTTTAAATCTTGATTCCACCGTTTACTGCGTAATGACTTCGAGCAAGTCACTTCCAGCTCTAAGTCTCAGTCTTCACATCAGGACAGTGGGAGTCGTTTCTAGATTTAGAACTTCATTGATGCTTATTCTGATTTTACAGTGGAAGCAACTGAGCAAAAGAGCAAATATTTGAGCCATCCTGCATGTAAAAATTATGCAGATTTGATAAAAAGATTAAGGAAAATGAATACATGATCTTCTTTTAATTAATATCCCTAGAAGCCTCTCAGCTAAGCCAATATATAAGGAAAACCTATGATTGGACAAACACAAGATTCTTGAAGTTGCTGAGAACTTCAGGAGAACCTATGGGCACAGGAATTGTTGGAGAAGCTTCAAAAAGAAGTTGACATATTTGCCAAAAGTTGAGATTTGCCAATGATACCTCAGACAAGGCTTTAATTTCCAAAATATATAAAAAAGTCACACGACTCCACTCCAGGAAGACAAAAACACAATTAAAAAATGGGCAAAGGACTTGAACAGACACTTCTCCAAAGAGGACATACAGAGGTTCCAGAGAGATGCTCAGCATCACTAGCCATCAGAAAGGTGCAAATTAAAACCACAATAAGATACCACTTCACACCTGTCAGAATGGCCATCATGAACAAATCAAGAAACAAGTGTTGCAGGGGATGTAGAGAAAAGGGAACCCTAGAGCACTGTTGGTGGGAATGCAGACTGGTGTAGCCACTGTGGAAAACTGTATGGAATTTCCTCAGAAAACTAAAAATGGAACTGCCTTTTGACCCAGCAATTCCACTGCTGGGACTATATCTGAAGAGCCCTAAAACACCAATCCAAAAGAACCTATGCACCCCAATGTTCATAGCAGCACAATTTTCAATAGCCAAGTGCTGGACGCAACCTAAGTGCCCATCAGTAGATGAGTGGATCAAAAAACTATGGTACATTTACACAATGAAATTCTATGCAGCAGAGAGAAAGAAGGAGCTCTTACTTTTCACAACAGCATGGGTAGATCTGGAGAGCATTATGCTAAGTGAAATAAGCCAGGTGGTGAGGGACAAATACCATATGATCTCACTGTTAAGTGGAACCTAATCAACAAAACACATAAGCAGCCAAATATAACCAGAGACATTGAAGTTAAGAACAATCTAACAATAGCCAGAGGGGAGGGGGAAGGGGACAATGGGGGAAGGGTTTTCAGGAATTACTATAAAGGACACATGGACAAAACCAAGGGGGAGGGTACAATAAAGGGAGGGAGGTGGTTTTGGCTGGGGTAGGGGGGAGGCAGGGAATGCAGACAACTGTAATTGAACAACAATAAAATAATTTTTTTTTAAAGAAAAAAGTATGGGTGGACTAGGTGTGGGGAGAGGGCAGGCTTCAGAGGGTGGGTGGAACCCTGAAGACGGAATATCCCACTCTAACGCCAGACCACTCTGCATTTGATTTGCACAGACAAGCCCACGGGATATGGCTCCAACAGTCGCAGGGCACCTCAGACAGGCATTGTGGATGAGTGCTGCTTCCGGAGCTGTGATCTGAGGAGGCTGGAGATGTACTGCGCACCCATCAAGCCTACCAAGGCGGCCCGCTCCGTCCGTGCCCAGCGCCACACCGACATGCCCAAGGCTCAGAAGGTAAACCAGCTGGGGTGGGTTCTGGCCCTCCTCAAGAGATCTGTATCTTATATGTGTGGGGGTGGGGCGCCAAACAAATTATATCCCCTCAGTCTCCTGGCTTACAGGTCAAAATAGCTCCATTCTCACCCACCCTAGATGCCCATTCCTTTGGTCATTCCACATTGCAAATTCTCTCTTCTACTGCTCTGGATGATCTGATAACCAGGAGGTGGCAGAGAACAGTGACTAAATATGGGCTTTAGGGTCAGAGAAAACTGAAGTCCTAGCTTTGCAATCATCAGCTGAGGGCTCTTAATGGAATAGGGTAACCTATGCGAGCCTTACTTGCATCCACAAAATTGGGATAATGGTAATAGCTACCTCATCAGGTTGCTGTCAGAATTAAGTTAATGTACATACGATGCTTTCCATGTGTCTGCACAACACAACTGTTGGGTGAGTGTGAATGTCCATCATAATCATAATTAAGAATAAAGCCTGGATAATTGCAAGCCCTGGTATTCTGCAAAGGTGAAAAAACAATACTCTAGAATGGGACCTATTTGTAATTCACACTCAGTGGCAAACAATTAAAGAAACAACATTAAAAACAGAAATTCCTGTCTGGCTCAAAGAATACCTGGAAATTTCTAATGACCAAAATTTGCAAGTGTCTTTTGAAGAGCTAGACTTTAAACAAACCTTAGAGGTACTGTCTCTGCCGTCAAAAGTATGAAAATTATCAGATTCATGTTCATCACCTGATAAATTTTTGCTGAATGCATGAATGAATGAGTGAACAAATGAATATGAGAGATTAAAATTTTAGTCATGAGGTAGAAAATGTGAGAACTGAAGAGAAAATGAAGGAAGAAAAGAGAAGTGAGGAAGGTTGAATAAGGAGAGTGTCTCCTGGGGATTCTGTTGACAAAATGAAAAACCAAACCAAACAAAATCCACCACCTGTGGTTTTAATCTTTGGAGCCAAAAGTAGCGTTATGCAGAAAACCCCAGATGAGAGACCAAGACATTTACAATGACACCTTGGCTGCTTCCTGGTCCTAAACTGTGGAGGCAGACAAGGCTCGTGGAGGACCAGGAGGGTTGATGTGACTCCAGGGAGCCACCTTGAGGGATGGAAAGGGACTGGACACAACCTGGAGCACAGAGAACACAGCAGCCAATGGTCAGGGAGAAAGCACCGTAGAAGTTACTTTTGGGTGAATGAAACTGGAAAGTTGTGCTAGGGATGGGGAAGGCAGGTTAACCCTTTTTCTTCCTAGGTGACCCAGTGTTTTTCAATTTCTAGCTGGAGAGAGGGTGGGGGTTGAGGTTGTGTCCCAAAGTTCTGGAAGGTTGGGTCCTGTGACTGAGGTCTAGACACCTGTCCAACACCAGTGCTGTCTCCCGCATCCTGTGGAGCCCAGGCATTCTGGGCTGACTCAAAGGCTCTGTCTTCTGGGACACCAAGGGAACCGCCTGTTCTCAATGCAATTATTTTTGTGATGTTTACAGTATCAGCCCCCACCTACCAACAAGAAAATGAAGTCTCAGAGGAAAAGGAAAGGTGGGCCAAAGAAACACCCAGGAGGGGAACAGATGGAGGGGACAGAAGCAAGTCAGCAGATGAAAGGAAAGAAGAAAGAGCAGAGGAGGGAGACTGGAGCTAGAATCTGAACCCAGAAGCAAAAAGAAAAATGGAGGAGAAAAGCAGAGAGAGGCAAGGACGATGAGAGAGAAGCAGACAGCGACAAAGAGAAGTGTGAAGTGCTCTAGAGGAAAGGAAGAACAGTAGCCTAGTGGAGCTAGATTACACCTGGGACCGAAGGAAGAGAAGGAACCTGTTGTAGGACGTGGCTATTAAACATGGCGAGAGTGGAGAAGAAGCAAGTGATGCCCAAGAAAGTCCAAAGAAAGACAGTGGCAAGAATGAAAAAAGAACAAAAACTATGAAAGAGGCAAATAAGCCACAGTTTCCTCCCCCCCCCAAAAATTCAATAAAAGAATTAAGACTAAAAAAGTCAAGGCTTTTAAATGCATTTTAAATTTCTGTGTAAACCTACTGGAGAAGAACTGCTCGTGTCAATGTATGTCCATAGTTAAACACTGGGATTAGCTCCAAATTCTCCTCAAGACTGACATGTGCCATAGAAGTTCCCAGATATCCTTCCCCGCGCTGTCTTTGAAGGCTGCATTTCTTAGTCAAGTCCAGGTTTGGGCCAAAGGGCACCCAGTAGTTGCCTAAAGGCCTGTGAGACCTGTGAGGTAACCTATGAGAGGAGGTCATTGAACCTTTTTCTTTTACCCTTGAGAATCTGATATAAAAGATATATTAGTTTGTTAGGGCTGCTATAACGACAGAGTAGGTGGCTTAAACAACAGAAATTTATTTTCCTATACTTCTGGAGACTGGAAGTCCAATATCAAACTGTTGGAAGGGTTGGTTCCTTCTGAGAAATATTAGGGAAAGGTCTATTCCAGGCCTTTCTCCATGGCTTGTAATTGGCCTTCTTCCTGTGTCTTCACATCATCTTTCCTCTATGCATATCTTTGTGCCCAAATTTCCTAGTCTTATAAGGACATGGTCATATTAGATTAGGACTCATCATAATGATCTCATTTTAATTTAATTACCTGTATGATAACCCCCATCCCCAAATACAGTCACATTTTGAGGGACTGGAATTTACGGCTCCAATATGTGAATTTGGGGGTGGGTAGCACAATGCAGGCCTACTAGAAGACTTCTAATGTATAACTTAACTGCCTTCTGATTCCCTCTCTTAGAAAACACCCACACTCTCTCCCTCCCCCCCTCCCTCTCTCTCTCTCTCTCTCTCTCTCACACACACACACACACACACACACACACACACACCTACATCTTCAGATCTGAAATCCTGGGAGTTTCTACTCCATGCAAATACTAAGACCATGTTATGTTAGAGCTGCAAAAAGCCTCAGAAATCATTTGGTTCAAACTGCTTCATTGTAAAGGTAAGGATACTGAGATCCAGAAATGGATAAAAGTGTGCTTCAGTTCTAAACTGCCTTCCTTCTGTCCAGCAAAGAACAGCACATAATCAACATGGACTACTATGAATTCCAAAAGAAAAAATGGGGCAGAAGTAGCCACATAAAGTCTCCCACTAATACTTTCCCACCAGAAGGAAGGGAGTAAATGAGAGCAGGGGTGCTGGATTTCCCTAAGGGTAAAAAAAAGCTAAGTCAAATCACAGAATGTAGGTCTAAGAGACCTACACCTCCCTTGATTTAAATGGTAAATTGAGGGTCTTCATGGATAATGAAGCAAAAAAAGTCTCAAGATCACCCAAATTACTAGTTTTAAGAGCTGAGAGAGGGTAAGTGCTCAGCCAAGCAAATGATAACCCTTGAGGTAAGAAAATTACTAAACCAGGAAGCAAAGCATTTCATCCAAGTAGCCTACATCGAAGATGTCATGGTATAAAGGAACCTCCTTTCTGCCCAGTCCTTCATGCCCCTGCCATGCTTTCTACTTTGGAGTCATCCTCTCTCAGTGCTTCACTGAAAACCCAAGATATATAATACATGGATATGCTCAGCCCTCAATCTAGAAGGAAAGATCCAATCAGAAGCATGTTGAAGCCTCAGATGGGAGCCAAGCCACAGCTATTGTGGTTGCAAAGTGGATCCTGATTTGTCAGAGCAGAAGAAAGCCATCTGTCCAGCCACCTTATTCAAGAGATGCTGAGTTCTCTCACTAACACATCATGCTGTAGGACCAGCCTCAGACACAGGCCAGTACCTACTGTGACTACCACCCGAGAGTAACCAGCAAACACAGATGGCTGTTCAAGGGACCACAGCTGAGCAGAAGAATGAACAGTTCGCGTCCTACAAAAAGGTTCCTTAGAGAATCATCTCTTCCTTCTTTCATGCATGACTGAATAAGTGTCAATTATAAATCATGGTTTGGATAAACTATAATTATATCCAATGATGAACTTCACTCAAGGAAAAATAAGACAAAAACATCAAAAGGAAAAAAAGCAGTAAATTTTTCTATAGTTAAAGAATGTTTAACTCCCAGATTATGGATTAAAACACTTTCTTTTGGGGATGGGTTTTTATCTACTCTAAAGCAATTATCTTGAATGGCCTCATGTGATTTCAGAATAATATGAACTAAGTAAACAGGAAGAATCTATTATTGTCTTTCCATCCCCCCTCTCTAGCATCAATACTAATCACCTAGTGATACATGGCATATAATGCGGGATGGATGGATAGGTGGGTAGACAAATGGGTGATAATAGGCAGGTGAATAGTGATAGAAAGACATATAAAAATACATCACGCTGCTGAGATGTCATGATTCCGCTCGTCGTTGCATAAGATAGTGGGGCAGGTACAGAGTAAAGGAGACAGCAAAAGAGTTATGCTTACGCAGGTGTTGCATGTTCAGAATTTCCATCTCTAGCCTCAATTGAAATTATTCAAGACCTACTGCTAAAGGTAGCAACTGCCTGAGTACTTTATAGTAAATATTATGTACCTGTTAGTCCCCTCAATACTTTTTTGAAGTAGACAGAGTAGTAGTCATTACCTAAATTTCTACTATTTTGACTGTTTCTCTTAGGGAAAATTGCAGATTGTGTGTGAAACTTATGGAAATATGTAAAGAATCAGGATCCTGAAATAAAATTGTTGAAAAATATTTTTTTATTGAGCACCTGCAATGTGCAAACTTCCATACTGGGCATGAAGGAGAATTATAAGGACTAGAGAGGCAGTAAAGCACTAGGGGATTAAGAGTACAGACTCTAGAACCACACTGCCTAGGTTCAAATCCTGACTTGCTTCCTAGTGCTATGAACTTGGGCAAATTATGTTACTTTCCTGTGCTTCAATTTCCTCATCTGTCAATGAAAATCTACCTAAGTGAATCTATCTAATTGACTCTACCTCATACAGTTGTGAGGATTTGAAATTATTTGTGTGTGTGTATACATATATATTATGTGTACATACATATACATTATGGTGAATAGATTGATGCCTGGTACATAGTAAGCACTATTAAAGTTTTTGTTAACATTATTTTACTTAGTTCTAAAAATTAGAGGCATCAAAAAAAGAAATAGGTCTCCTCAGGTAGAAATAGATCTCATATCATCCAAAACTTTAAGCCCAAGCTGCCAATACTTTTCAGCATCGTGATAGTAGGTTTCAAGCATACGATAAGAAAAGAGAACTCTGTGACCTAAGACCCCTTCCAACCAGAGAACCCAGTTCCACAAATAATTACAACTTAAAAGGAAGCTCACTCGTCCCACATGAGGATCCTTTAACTTTTATTTTAGGTCATAGAATGAACTTTCAGAAAACCACCATTTTTCTCAACCAGTTAAAATCAAATGTAATATGTGTTTTCATTTCATGGTGCCTGAGGAAAATTTAATTGTAGCATGAACTCCAGCTCTTACTAGTTTTAAATCAAATTGCCAAAATAAATAGAGATGTGGGATATTTCCGGGCTCACACCGCTTCCGGGACATTTCAGTTTCTAGGGCTGCCGATCCAGTGCCTTTCACAAGCATTTGATCTTCTTTCAAACATCTCTTGAAAACAAACAAAACCTCATAGAGCTTCTAGTGTGAGTGCTGTTAGGATGGAAGGGTGGAGAAAGAGGCAAAGAAATAAGGTCCGGAGAGCCTTTCCTCTTCTCTTCCTCCATTCCCTGACCACCTCCCTCCCACCAACCACCAACCAACAGAAAACAGCATTTTCCTCAGTAATGCATTTTGCCACTTCTTGAGTTCATTAGCATCCATGGGGGTAGATGAGGTTTCTTCTTTTTACTTGTCTATATAAAGGGAATAGGACATTTTGCAATACTTACTAGAAAACAAGAAGGTGACTTTTTACATTTTTATTGAATTTATTGTGGTGATGAAATTGCTTAATAAAATTATATAGGTTTCAGGTGTACAATTCCATAATCATACAATCTATATACTGTATTATGTGTTCACCACCCCAAGTCAAGTCTCCTTTCATCACCACTATCCCCTCTTTATGCTCTTCTACCTCCCCCACCCCCTTTCCCACTGGTAGTCACCATACTGTTGACTGTGTCTATGGGAGCTGACTTTTAACCCAAGGGTGAAGTTGATAGTCTGAAGTTTGAGTGGAAAGCTTTGATAGAAATCATTTTTAGATGAAGCAACATGCTCTTGATGAGGTTTGGAAAGAATATCCACTATAGATCTCCTCAGATTGCACGCTCCCCAGCTACCGACCCCTTTGAACATCAGTGACGATCTTTATGGACCTTAGCGATATAAGTCCACTTTTAAAGAAAGAACAGGTGAGATTAGCAAAGATTCTTCAGTGGCCACAGAACTGCCAGACCTGCAAGATCAAAATCAGCTTCTCTATCTCAAGGGCCTACCTGAAATCTGGGCACCTTTTCTTAATGCCCACATATTTAAGGTTCTTTTTTAGTGAAATTCTTTAAATATTTTTAGTGTTACCTCGTATTTATCCAGCAACAAAAAGAGATGATTGAGAAATAAAGACTTAGGTTTAAACTCAGTAAGAGAGAAATAGAAATTGAGAACAGTAGGGAAATAATGAAGTGTGGGCCAGTGGGTCTGTGGGTATATGTCTGCTGCTTCTAGGGAGCTGCTAAGAGAGTTCTCACCTAGCTAGGAACTCAACTGTAGCTCTGATGGGCTACTGCTAGATAAGTAACAAGAGATAGAAAACATTTTGGAAAATTCCATCTTTATTTATTAATTAATGTGGTTATAGTTTTAAGACCCATTGGTCAGGAAACTAACTCTTGAGAAAGTAGGTTTGATTTTTAAAAAATAAGAATGCTAAAGGTGGATTCAACTAATTTTAAATTTAAATGCCCTTGATGATAATATGCAATCTGTAATTAACTACAGCAAATAGTTGGGGGCTGGGAGGGATTAGTATTTTCTCTTCTTTATTTTGCTCTGTGTGTGTTTATGTAGTTTTGTTTTTGTATCCACTGAGGGTCTGGGATGAATCACATTCCAAAATTATAGGTAAAAACAGCTTTCCGGCTTTTCTTTCAGTGAAGGTAGATTGCTCTGTAAAATCTAATCAGAAATGCATAATTCTTTTGTCTTCTCAAAGATTCTAGTCCTCAGTTACATATTGGTCATGAAATAAAGGAAACACTATTGAAGGGGTAGAAAGAAGTTTTTTCTTTTTTTTCTTAAATTATATCTTCTAAGGGACTTCGTCTGCTTCCAATTTAATCTGTAGTGGTCTTAGAGATCAGAATCCAGTAACTTCCACATAGAACCAATTTGCAACTTAGAAACTTTCAGGTCTCATTCTTGACCCAGCACAATTGAAAGTCGGTGGATTCAGCCAGTCTTCCTTTCTGCATTCCCTGCCTCTCCTCCTACTAGAGAATGAGATTATTGGCAAAAACTATCAAATGCTTTTTCCACCACTTTCACTCTCGATAACCGTTAACCTGTAACTTCCTCTATTCACTCTGGCATACACTTTTGTTCCCAGAATCAGATAATGGAACATACATTTATTTAAGCAGGCACAGGTCATTGTCACTCTGGAGAAAAGGGAGCAATTGTTTATACTGTCCTCCTAGGCTCCTCTCACTGGCAGTGTCAGAATTTCCATAGGAAGGTGGGATGTTACAAGCGAAATCTATGAACATGATGGCTACTCTTCTCTCTGGTAAAATAGCCCCCAAAGTCCCACTGAGAGACTAAGAGATTTTACAAAGAACCCAAACTGGGCAAGTGGCCCAGGCTTTCAGGCTGGGATTCATATGCCAAAAGTTTTTACAATGTCTATGTAAAATATGTAAATGTTCACATAAGGCTTTATGTCTGACCGACTCCAAGAGGTCAAAGACCAACCAGCCCTGCCATCTATGAAAATACCATGTGCTATTTTCAGAGCTGTAGATAACAGTTACAGTAGGACAGAAATTCCAAATGATGAGAAACAAGCCCATGGCAAGTTGAGGGTTGGTTAAGGATCCCTAGTCAGCTGACAACTGTAGGCTTGGGAACATGCAATATTTGTGTCATGGTGTGAGTGTGGCATGCTTGAATAGTTCATGAAGAATTGCAGGACTGAAAACTATGAAAAGTATAAATGAATCAATTAATACATAGCATCATCATGATTATTTTGCCAGTACGTTTGACTGAGGCCACTATTGGATGCTCTGATTTGTCTCTCAGGTAAACAATGATGTTCGTTTCTTCTTCAAAAGAACACTAGGGTGAAGGTGGTGCTTTTGAAGTGCTTTTGGCACGATGCAACAGTTCTGGTTTTTAAAAACTGTATGCACGCGTAAATTGTTCTTGCACCATGTTCTGTCTTGGGAAAGCAATGGCTGGCACCAGGTGTGCTTACTTTTTTATGCTGAAGGCTCCCATCAACCTCAAACAGATGCAAATCACTTCAACTTGCCGTAGTGTTATTTTGTTCATTCTCAAATTTCAGGAAAGCCTTCCAAACTTCCAAAATTTATCTCAATTCAATGAGGAGGAAAGTTTAAAACACAATATTTGTTTTTTATTGAACTTATTGGGGTGACATTGGTTAATAAAATTATACAGATTTCAGGTGTTCATCATCTGCATATTGTATTGTGTGTTCACCACCCCAAGTCAAGTCAAGTCTCCTTTCATCATCATTTATTCCCCCTTTACCCTCTTCTGCCTTTCCTCACCCTCTTCTCCTCTGGTAATCACCATGCTGTTGTCTGTATCTACAAGGTTTTTGTTTGTTTTGTCTTTATTTTATTTTTTGCTTAATACCTTCACCTTTTTCACCCAGCCCTGCAACACCTGTCAGTCTGTAGAACATAGTATTTGAATGTTCTGCCCAGATTCATCACATACACCAGTAATGAGTAGAAGAGGGCCACACCCTTTCCTACTAATACTGTGACCTCATCACTATTGCATTGAAATGACATCAAAAGGTAAAAAACTCTGGGCTTCACATCTCCCCGGCACATTGTAGTATAAGTGACTGCATACGCTAGTTTAAATATTCTAGCATAGGTTGTATGTCACGTGAAATAATGACATTTTGGAGGCTTAATAGAAAAAATAATCAAATTCAGTTTTTAGGCAGAAATGTGCTGAATCTTTAGCACATATCAGTGAAATTGCTAGAATCTGATGTTTCACTTTTTAAAATACAACATTTGAACCTTTCAGTGATTCCAAAATCAACTCCCTCTGGGAAAGATAGTGTGCTTAAACATTTTTTAAATTTAAAAATGTGACACAAACACAAACAGCTAACTAAACAAGCTGCCCATAAAATCAACAGTCTAATTTGCCCTGAACACTGAAGCATTTTACAACGTCCTTCAAGACTATTAAAGGCAATGGATATACCCTCTTGCCAGTAAGGGAAACTGTCCCTCCTCTTCTCTTGTTTTCTCTTCTCTTGTTTTCTCTTCTCTTCTCTTCTCTTCTCTTCTCTTCTCTTCTCTTCTCTTCTCTTCTCTTCTCTTCTCTTCTCTTCCTTTCCACTTCTTTTCTTTTCTTTCTCTCCAGGCTTTTAAACCATTTTGTTAGTGATTTTCTATATCACAGGCAGATATATTTGAAATGGAGTTAAGAGATATCCTTCAAAGAGTAAAAAGTTGCTAGGTTGGGATAATGGTGGAATAATGATGGGACAAGTGCAAGTTCCCTAATTCCTAGGGATTCCTCAAGAGGTACCAGTCCCTAGGGAAAAAAAGAGCTATACATCCAATATCCCAGCACTCCAAGAGATTCTGGGCATCCAGGAAGGTAGCTACTCTTTCTCCACCAGAGAAAGGGAAGCACCCTAACAAGGGATGTGCTTTGACAATAGTAACTACCAAAAAAAAAAAGGCAATATCAATAACAATAGCTGGTATTTATTAGGCATTTGTCCAGTGCCTATAGCAAACCATCCTATTTAATCTTCACCATTAAGTCTGTAGGGTAAATATTATAATTATCCCCGTTCTAAAGGTTAGAAAATTTGGGCAGCATATGGTTAAATGTCTTGCCAAGGTCTTACTCTGACAAGTGGCCAGACCAGAACTGAAACTCAAAATGGACTCCAGTGTGTTAACCATGCACTGCTCTTTCTCTTCTGAGTCTGTTTGTTGGTATTTACCTTAGCACAGCCTACCTATTGTAAGTTCTGAGACCGGAGGAGGCTGTGTGCTCTTGGTCCTTGTACATAGCGTAATAGCCTTGCTGTTGACTTGAATGAAGTCTATTCTTATTATTAAATCAACTGAACAAGTATTTCTTAGTTTGTTTGCTCAAAGAACCATGCATCAAGGGTAGATAGAGAGGTGAAGGACCCATGCTACTGCCATCGAGGAGTTACTTTTTAGTGGGGAAACAAACACATGTATAGTTTACTGTGCAGCACAGAGTGGACCCTTGAAAGCACAGAAGGCAGAGCAGACTGACGTTGCTAAGAAGTTCACAAAATGGATCGAAACCAAGGGCCCTTCGCATGGTACCCTCTCTTGCATACTACTATAGATATCTCTCCATACCAGGTAAATGTGTGAGGGAGATCACATGTCATCATTACAACATTCTGAGGTGAGTACTCCTACTGTACGCTCTCATTTTACAGAAGAGGAAACTGAGAGCAAGAGAAGAGCTTAGTGATTGCCAAGGTCACACAAGTCCTGTGTGGGGAGTCTGGATCTAAGGCACCTGTGTAAGCCCAGGTCCTCCAAGAAACAGATGAGACTGGACTAAATGAGCAAGGGTTTTATTAGGGGAAAATGTCTGTATGAAAGGAAATAGGAGAGAATCGGGGAAGCCTAAGCAAGCCGTAAGAAAACTGCAAGTCTGACCCCAAGTGAAGGACAGAGGGAGAGTAGGTTGACTAAAGAAGCATCCTAGATGTCTGTATGGTCCAAGGAAAGTCCTTGAGCCAAAGCTGGCCCATAAAGGAAAGGAGTCTTGTATTCCCCAGGAATGAGCCTGCCTTGGTGTAGCTCCCACATGCAGTCTTGGGGCTTGGGAAAGGAGCCTGCCCTGGGCCAGTCCACTATAGCCAGAGGAGAGGGTCATATTAAGAAAAAACATGGCCATTCCCACCATAATCACATAGCAGATAGGATGTGGTGGTTTCCAGGAAAAAAACAAGAAGCTGGGCTAACCAACACTGTGTCCAGTCTACATACCTCTCATTTTTTTGTTAAAGAGGCAGCCACTCCATCAGGAGCACAAGTCTCTCAAAATGTGCACCTTGACCTCTGGTTTTAAAAGTCACATTCCAAAATGCTAAGTAAAATCACATGACACCCATTCGGCTTGGCTCCCAGAGAGGAGAGGCTGACCTAACTCTCCTGAATTTGAGCTTGTGATTTCCCGAAGTAAAGAGATATCAAAGTTGGTACTGAGACATCTAAATTGTCCTCCACAATTTCACGTCTGCAAACCAAGCCAGCAAAACAGCAAGAGCCTATCCTTTTTAACAGGTAAAGTGCTGAGGCCTGGACCATCTTTTCAATCATCCACTGCTCTTTCTCCACCACCCTCCATTTTTCCCTTTTTAGAATAAAATCAGTGCAAAGTTAGGACCTTACGCTGTATAATGGACTAACATTCCACACTGGACAGTATTTTTCCCAGCATTTTTATAGGGTGCCAGGCTTTTCTTAGAATTTATGTCATAAAATACATTCAACTTGTTTGGAGTGTGTAGAAGCGGAAACATAGTCTATTGAATATATCCCTGCTTTCTCTCTAGAATTTTAAAAAACCTATTATCATCCTTCATTTCAATTCTGCCTCTCAAGCAAAAAATCTCATAAAGCTAGGCAAGGAGAAAAGAAGGGTTTACAATACCCACGGGGTTAGCTGTTGCTCCCTGAGTACTGTGCTACTCTCCTCTGTCAATAACCATACAAATGGGCTCAGCTCACACTTGCGGTCAGGATGGCACCCACCCCCTAAACCAGCATCTACCACCATCGGGTATCAGGGGCAACTCGCGAAATCACCAACTACAGAGAGATATTGGGACCTTGAGGCACCAGGCGTTGTTTTACCTCTTGGGGAGGCAGCAAATGTTAATCCAGATTATTATTACTGCTATTGTTATTAGCTCTCAGTGACCTTCTTAATCAAAAAGTTTGTGGATAGCTTTCTTCTGAAGTGCTAGGAGCTAGGATTAGACCTAAGAGATAACAGGAGAATATGAATGACCCCTTCAAGTTGTTTTCTGGCTTTGTAAATATCTATGCATGGTACACAATGTGTAATAATATATATTGCAAAATTAAACCCTTCCCAAACTCATCCCCCACTGAGTTGGTCAACTCTTTCTTCAGAGAAATAAATTCCCTCATCCAACCCTGGTGAGCTAAAGAACCATCATTTAAAAAAAAAAAAAAAAAATCTTACCTTCCCTGGTGTCAGTAGGAAAGAATATTTACTCACTACTGTTCTCCTTTCAAAAATCTGTCTAGCTGCGTACTAGAAACAGCTTCAGCTGGTTTGTTTGTCTTGGAGAAGCTGTTGAAGTGAAAAGTTTTTGCTTGGTTGAATGTGGGACAGTTTCATAACCCTTCAAGAAATGCCCTGAAGGTGGGAGCCAGCTCCGATGGCTGCCTCTGACATGCCTCCACTTGCTGCCCATGGTCAAGGGTGGCCAGTATAATTAAATTAACACAATGAGCAAAGCAACAGATGCAACTGAGACCAAATCCCTGAGTGCTTTTGTTTTGTCACTGTCATTGTCTGCAACAAAGAAGTCACATGTGAGAGCCTGGGAAGGGAGCCAAACGCAAACCAGACGACATCCCAGCTGGTTTTGAATGGCCTCCACCGAACGTGTGTGTGCATGGGAACCATGCTGCTTGGAGCAGAGTCCACTTTCCTCAAGTGAGTTTCTGTCCATGACTTTGTTGCGATGCCGACACAGACCCAGGAGAAACAGGCTGGATCCCTCTGTCCAGACGTTACACCTCAGCTTTGAAACAAAAGGAAAAGACTCTCCCTGTCGGGGAAAGGATAACATCTATGTGGTGGACCAATCTTTTTGCTTCAGCATCATGAATGTGAAGAGTGCAGCATACAAGATATTTAAATTTCTTCTTCTGCAAAGTTGGGATTTAATTTAGCTTGAGATGAAGATTAAAGATTAAACACCTCATATGGCTTTCTTTCAATTTATTATTATTTCATTCTTGGGTATTTTCTTAGTTTAGGTATTTTCCACAGCCTTAAGAGATATTTTTTTTTCCTCTAAGTTGGTATACCTCTTAAACAGAAAAAGGTAAAACTCAAATTAGCATATTTTTAGACTTGTTAATTTGGTCAGTAGTTTGATAGAGAGGTAAGTATCCTTAATAATAACTGTTTGGAGTTTTGATTGTCACATACCTGATCAGCAGGGTTTGCTGAGAATTGAACAGAAATGTTTCAAGGTATTTGGAGTGACAATGATCCTACTATGTGGCCCCATATGTATTTCTGCCATTTTTCTGAATAACTCCTCTTAGAAAGTAAAATGAGATGTAAGATTAGAAATACAAATTTACTGGTAGTTTAACAGTAGATGCTTTATACAGCAAGAAATACATATTAAGTGGGCTTAATAAATGGTCTGTGATATTTGGGGAAGTGTCAGGATTTTAAACAGATGGCATTTCAAGCTATCCTATACAGATGACCAATTTCTTTCCATAAGCTTTCTTTTCAGTGGCCCCTGAGCTAGGTATTTTAATAATCATTTTTACACAATGATGCCATCCTCCTTCTATTCAGTCACCATAGGATATTGACCATTAACTTACAAAGTACTAACTGGCTTTTATGAAGGACTTGGTAATAACTCCAATATTCCAGGCAGAGCTGAAAAACGTGTGTTAGAAAACAGGACCAACCCTGGCTGGTGTGGCTCAGCGGACTGAGTGCCAGCCTGCAAACCAAAGGGTTGCCAGTTTGATTCCCTGTCAGGGCACATGCCTGGGTTGTGGGCCAGGTCCCCAGTAGGGGGCATGTGACAGGCCACCACACATTGATGTTTTTCTCTCTCTCTTTCTCCCTTCCCTTCTCTCTGAAAATAAATAAATAAAATCTTTAAAAAAATAAAAATTTGTAAATAAAATAAATGTTGAAAACACAAACAAAAAAGAGAAATGACCAAATCCCTATGGGCCTTAGCCCAAGGATTAGTAGTTGATTCCGCCTCAGCTTCTCATCCTCACCAGGCATCCTGTCCAAGTAAACTTAGGGGCCCCTTACAATGGTCTGTGAGCTCCTAACAATGATCCAGTGAGTGATTACCTTAGCCTGAAGGAAGAATTTGGAGATCTCAGCCACCTTGGAAAGAACTCTTGGTTTTGGTCTCGCCGGAAACCTGTTCTCAGATAAAGGGCCATTGTGGATTTTAAACCCTGTTCTGTACCAACAATTATTACACTCTCCTCGAAGAGCCTCCTGGCCAGAGATGAAACCAAGAGAAGAAACACCTAATGTTAATGTATGCAAATGTCACCTCCTCCTGGGTTTTATTTCACATCTTATGTATCTAAATAAACTTTGCTGTTTAAATATATTTGAGTATAAAATAACTATAGGAAAAGTATAATACCTTGATTATAAAACACTCATTTGTTCATATATTTAATTCATTCTATAGCTATGTACTGAACACCTGCAAAATCCTGGGCACTATTCTAAACGGGCTGTAACTGAACAAACAGCCAAGTCCCTACTATCATAGAGTTTCTGTCCTAAGTAAAATGCAGTATTCCTTGGAGGAAAGCATTGCTTGTTGATGTGTGAATGGTAGCACCAAAGCAAGGAAGCCTGGAATTTTAGTCCAGGCATGGTTACTTTCCAATAAAAATAAAATACTGATAATAAAAGGAGTGAGATGGATAATGATGATTATGTGGATGATGATGATACTTATGTAGTACTTGCCACGTGCCAGACCTATTATAAGTACTTTCATGTACTGAGTCTTTAATCCTTAATCCTACAAGGTAAAAACTATGTCAGTATGTCTGTGATGCCACAGACTCCAAATCAATTACAAATTTTCCCAATCTTCTACTTCTAAAACTATGTCTTTCTCTAAAGGCAAAAAGGAAGACATAAAAAAGAAATATCCTTATTTGACAAAAATTAAAACATAGCAAAATGCAATAAAACAATAGATGATCATTCCAAAATATGACTTTTTTTTCCTCACTAGGAAAAGATGCTATAAGCCAAGAGACTGAATTTTTCAGGATCTCCTGTCTATCCATAAATCGGTGATAGCAGCAGATGAATAGAAACACATGTTTGCATGGTTATAAAGCAACCTGTGGTCCCCATGCCACCAGGGGCACATTGAAGTAGCTCGAGTGAGATTTAGCTAAAAGCCTATTTACTTAAATACGTTTTTCTCAGAAAAACCTGGCCCAAGCTCTCTACTAGGTTGACTGGTAAGACATAAGATATAAAAGGTTGAGACTCAATGTTAGAAGTACATGATGGATAAGGTATATAAAACCTCCCCAAGTTAATGTCACTTTTTCTCTCTTATTTTTAGGAAGTACATTTGAAGAACGCAAGTAGAGGGAATGCAGGAAACAAGAATTACAGGATGTAGGAAGACCTTCCTGAGGAGTGAAGAATGACATGCCACCGGCAGGGTCCTTTGCTGTGCATGAGTTACCTGTAAAGCACCAGAAAATCTACCAAAAAATAAGTTTGATAACATTTCAAAAAGATGAGCATTCCCCCCAATGAAATACACAAGTAAACATTTCAAACATTGTCTTTAGAAGTGATTGTTAAAAGCTTTGCACCTTGCAAAAAATGGTCCTGGAGTTGGTAGATTGCTGTTGATCCTTTATCAATAATGTTCTATAAAGAAAAAATATATCTATATATCTATATATATATAAATATATATCTTAGTCCCTGCCTCTCAAGAGCCACAAATGCATGGGTGTTGTCTAGATCCAGTTGCACTAAATTTGTCTCTGAATCTTGGCTACTGGAGCCATTCATTCAGCAGTCTTGTCTAAGTGGTTTATTAATTTTTTATTTGCACTTCTTTCTACACAACACAGGTTGTTTGTTTTACAGTATCTGATGACCTTGTTTGTCTGTCTCCATCCACCCCCTTCATTACCGTTACATTTGCCAAACTTGGCCTCCGCCATAGCAGCAGCAAGCAGTCAAGTGGCATACTGATTTTTAATCCACGAGATTCTGTCTGTGGCATTTATACCAAATATAAGTTGGATGCCTTTATTTTAGACACAAAGCTTTATTTTTCCACATCTTGCTTAAAAAATGCAAATAGTTGCAACTTTGAGGCCAAACATTTTTAAGTGTATGTGTTAAGCATAGAAAGTCTCAAACTCTCAACAGTTCCTTCAAATGATGAGTTAGTGTGCGACCTAATTAGCAACTTCTCCCTCTTAATTTTTTTCCATATAGAGCACTATGTAAATTTCACATATCAACAATACCGGATATATCAAACAGTATGTAAAACTCTCTTTTTTAGGACAATGGTGCTATTTTGTAGTTTGTTATATGAGAGAATCTGGCCAAAACGGTAAAAGGTGAAAGCAAAACAAAAGAGGATGCCTGGACCCAGAGATGACACAGAGGGGAAGGGTACTAATGATCCACCCACATGGGAAAGAAGGCAAAGTACCCCCGATTATGCCTTCCAAGAGAAACTGAAGACACAAAGTCCACCGATGCATATTTGCTTGGCGAGTCCAGCAAGGAGTGGGAAAAACAGAAGGCTAGGAGTTTAACAGCACTGGTTTCTTTTTCTCACTGAAGAACAAACATCTGCCGACTCGGCCACGGACTCACCACTTTGTGACCTTGGGCAAGTCACTTCACCTCTCTGTGCCTCAGTTTCCTCATCTGCAAAATGGGGCAATACGTCATCTACCTACCTCACAGGGGTGGTATGAGGATTAAAAAGATAAAGCTCCAGATTATTATCCTGGGTTGCTATGAAGGTGTAAATTCAGATCCCTCGAGTTGCTGGGATGCAAGGAATTCTGTAAACAACCCATGTAGAGCACAGCTAGGAAGCTGATTAGCCTAATGTTCCCAGCACGCCAATTTTCGTCAATAAAGCTATTCCATCACGTACCCAACTAGCTAGTTGTGAAAAGCTAGCAGCTTGAACTCTTCTAAAATATTTTCAAACTAAGTTAGAGACATTTGATTAACAACTATTTTGAATTCTGCATTTGGGTTTATAAATACGAAGCAAAAGGAAAGGAAAAGAAAAAAGGAGAAAAACGAAAAGATTTTTACCAACAAAAGGGTGATTACTCAATTTGTTAACACTCACTGAGTGTTCCAAGCAGTTACTAGACATCTAGTGATAGTTCTTTTAATATTATAAGTGATACTCAGTTCATTTTGAAAAACACAGCTATTCATTTTTTAGGCAATATTAAAAATGGCCCAAGATTCCAACTATCCAAATAATATCTAATAAAAAATCATAGTTCCTTTCTTTGATAAATTTTGCTTTTATCCTTGGCCATATATGTATATATACTTATATACATATATATATATTTTAAATTTTTTGTTAAAATATACTTGAGTAGAGTTGCTAGCCGAGAAGCAAAAATTTCCTTCATGAGTAGAAATTTTCACTCATGTCTGCCTAGAAGAGTGGCCCCCAGCCTTCCGTGGATGTGTCTTATCCGTTCAACTAAAAATTGGTGTCGAGAAAACCCAATGGCGAGGACAAGCCCATAGTGACCTAAAAAATGTTTCCTGTCCATGTACCAAGATTTTATTAGAACAATGAATCACCCACCATTTGGATCTTTTATCTGCCCTATAACTTTTGGATGAAAAGCAACCAAGTTTGATTCTTTCATGTATATTATATCCCTTTTTATGATTGGAAAAAATATATGGAAAACAAAAATGACATCTTTAGTTTTCACCCCACTGGTTCACCTTAAGGTTCAGAGGCCAGAAATAAAAATACATACATACATACTTCCTGAAATTCAGAACATATGCAAAAAGAAGGTCTATTTGGTGGGTGCTCCTGCTCAGCCAACGAGTATTTTAACCCTCAGTCCACTGTGTTATTTGAATTGAGCTGCTCAGGAATGCTGAGCAATGTTCTGACCACTATGGACAGATATAAAAGAAACTAGAAGTCATTTTTACCCTTCATCTGTTTTCCAGACATATGGGTTCTGTGGAGCAAGGTGCTGCACCTCTCTTTTCAAAATGGCACTTCTAATTTTTAGTTTTTGTTCCCAGAGTATACTTTTTTAAGTTACTGACTCTCAGCAACACTTTATGCAATCTTCCACTGACCTACAGATTTCCATATCTGGTTGGATGGGATGATTCTAAGAATGTCTATGATTTATTTGATTGACTTAGTAATTCTATTCACAGTCCCAATGCTCCGGTGAGGAAAGCTTATATAGGCAAAGACATCATCTTTCTTAACTTTTCCCAACACATAATCCTCTCCGACTGCAGTAAATCATCTAATTAAAAATTAACTAATCATTATATTAACCCATTATCTTATTTTCAAATGAATTAAAACTAGGAGACAATTTGTTGTGAACTCCAAAAGTCAGTTTATCACTGTATACTACAGCAGAACGACCCAGGATGGACAGAAAAAGAGCAACTAAAATTTCACAACTAAAAACTTTATAAGCTTTGCTCTAGAATTTTAAAGTGAAGCAATTTCAAGATATGCATGAAACAGTCATAAATATTAGTAAGAATTAGCTTTCAACTTCATAGGCTTGTCATTTAAATAATGATACAAAATACCTATCTCAAATTTTTGTTCCCATTTCCCAAATAGTATAATGGCATCGTTGAAGCATTTTAAGATGACGAGGCTCCACTGAAAAAGCTAACACATCTTTCCATTAGAACCCACTCTTCTAGAGCTAGAGGAAAACTCTTCCAACATGTCATATACGCGCACATTCAGAGCCCAATGCAATACTAAGAAAAAAATCACTTCTTTGAAAAATCTTATTAAAAAAAAAAAAAGGCTGGCCTCCCTAAGAATCCTTCCCCTCCTGGGGATGTCACTGTTTGTATGGATAAAAGCATCTCATGCCCTGTGGCGCCAGGGTTTCTGTTACTAGTTTATGCACTTGGGGGTATGATTAAAATGGAGGATGTAGCACAGTTTTGCTTTCCCGTTTATTGTTTGGCCAGCTATGCCAATGTGGTGCTATTGTTTCTTTAAGAAAGTACTTGACTTAAAAAAAAAAGGAAAAAAAGAAAAAAAAGAAAGCATAGACATATTTTTTTAAAGTATAAAAACAACAATTCTATAGCTAGATGGCTTAATAAGGCAGCATTTGGTCTAGTCACCACCACCTTTCAACTTTTTATCACTCACAAGTTGCGGACTGTTCACTAAATTGTGAGTTTGGGGGTGTAGGGGCAGAAGATGGAAATTGTTTAGAATCAAAAGGCTCCATTATTTTGTTGGCTCTCAAACTCAGCAAAATCAGCACTATGTTACCCAATCTGAACACCCTGATCAGAGAATGGAACATAAATGGGGGGAAAATACCTTATAGGCAAATGGCAGAACTAAACAAACGATTACATTACTTATTGATTTTTTTTTTTGTGCTCTCTGCTCTAAAACAGATATTCACCAAGTGGAGAAAATAAAAACAAAGAGAAAAAAATGCATAGATTCACCTGCTAAAAATAGCTTCTGCCACATCTCCTTGAGTAAATCTTTGGCATTTATTAGTTTATAAAAGATATTCTCCCTTCATCTAAACATCTCAAAGAGCAATAGCTCCCATTAAAAGCAATCACTGATCTCATTGGGAAATGTTGGAAAGCATTTGCTTTTGAGATGGGGGTTATCTACTGTTAAGGAAAGAGAAGAATTTATGAGAAATTGTTGAAAGAGATGGCTACAATCTGTGAAGATTTTTTTGTTATGATTTCTATTTTATACAGTCTTTATGAATATCGAAGTATTCAAAAGTGAATCGGTTCTTTCTTCTTTTTCATATTGGAATGAGGGATGATAAGTTCCACCCACATAGACTCTTTAAAACTATAGGCTAGATAGAAATGTATGTTCGACATGTTGAAACTATAATCAGACTATTTAAAATGTTTTTGCTATTTTTAATCTTAAAAGGCCGTACTAATTTATTAGAGACAGATCCTGTTGGGCTCTCTTCATGAGAAAGAACCTTTCCCACTCAAATCACGTGGGCTTCCCAGCAATGTTTTCAAAAGATAAATCGGACTTATGCATCATTATGGCATCACTGACTTTAAATTTTTTTAATTTTCAAATAGAAGAATTGTGATTCTTTATATCCCTCTCCTACAATGATCATAAAGTCCAGAACCTGAGGGGGCAAAAATGAGAAGAAAATTTTGTTGGTTCCTTGTTTCTGGTTTGTTTGTTTGTTTGTTTGTTCATTTTCAATGCTAGTATTTAATCCTATAATACATATTTGCTTATTGATATTTTAATATTCTACAAGACTTTCCTTAGGTATTAGAAACTGATGCATAGATATCTTTTTTGTATGACTTCTATTTTTTTTTTTTAAGAAAAGGGAGATGAGAAGACTGTCTGAAGCTTTAAGTGCGTATGGTACAAGATAAAGATATCAATTTAAATGGCCGAGTCCTATCTGGAATAGTACTTCTTTTAGGACACCTCTCATAGATAAGACAGAGGCCCAGAGAATTTTTGAAACTATCTTTATTCCTCCCAGTCCTTATTCATTTAGTATCAGCCTCAAAATTTTATAAAGGACTGTCCAAGCAGAAGCCCTAGAATTAAAGGGACCTCTTTAAAAACATACATTTTACATGTTGCCTCTTAATTTGTGATTACATATTGATTTTAAACATGGTCCTTTCTTTTCCATTCCTCAGCTGCCATCAATAAGGCCTATCAAGGGGAAAAACCATTTTTTAATTAAAAAAGGGGACACGAAAGTCCAAATATCACTGCCCATTTGAAATATGAGTTAACATGGAGGAGATAGAGTTCCTCTTAATTAACCCCTACAGAATCACCTCCAAAATGACCTTTCACAATCCTTAGAATCTTCCCTTTTTTCATTTCCCAGGTGAACTGTACCCTAAAATTATACTTTATCCATTTTCTTTTGCCCAAAATACACTGGTGTAAAAGTAGGGAAAAGGAAACCAGGATTCACAAATCCCTTCCAAGCCACGCATTGGCCCCAGTCACTCACCCGCGGTGAAACCACTTCTGTTAATCCCTTAATCTGATTTTCTTTGGATATTTATCTTGTACCTGCTGCTATACACACTGCAGGAGGGACTCTGAAACCTCAAGCTGTCTACTCACATCTCTTATCTGTGTCTGTGTATCATTAATATGTCTATTCAAAATAGCAAAACCTTTCAAACATGCAGCTTGTATTCAGTTTACATAAGGGCCCCAAATACCATGTCATATCTCTTTTTACAAAGAGGGTTAATAAACTATGACAAATGGGATTACATCACACGTTTCACTTCATATGCTTTTATCACACTTATAGGCTAAGAGTGATAAATAAACTTACAGACACTGAATTAATTTGCCCTGCTACTTTGGAACCAGAAAATAATGATTGGTCATTCATTATGTCTTAGTTCAAAATCACATTTTTTATTAAATTAACTCTGATTGTATTTGAAATTATTATTCATTTATGGCAGAAGAATATCAATCCTAATGACTTCTAAAAATGTAACTAACTGAATCATTATCTTACATTTACTGTTTAATAAGCATATTTTGAAAATGTATGGCTAGAGCGTCATAATAAAATTATATATCTTTCTTTAGTAATTACATTAAAATTAATCATGTTTGATTAATTAGTTCTTTTGGACAATGTTGGTGTAATGTGTCATTCCTGAAGAATTCTACTGTTATATAGCATTTTTATTAATTAAAGTCATTGCAACAAATAAACATGAAAACTTACCCAGAAAAATAAAGCTAATCATACACCAGAATGGAGATATCTTATAGAATTTACAGGTTATATGTAAAAACAAGTATGCTTCAAAGAACTTGTACAAACTATATGAGATGCATGAATTGTAAAATATCTTCATTAACAATAAAGCAGGTTTAAGTAACTGACCCCATTCCCATAACTCATTCCAATAATGAGTTATAATCCATGACACAAAGCATCTGGGAAAAGATTTTCTATCATATATGTGGCACGTGTAATATACAAGCAGCATTTCATACATTTCCATGTTGAGAGATTTTATAAGAATGTAATCTCTCAGCGTTAATTTTTTACTGAATAGGTACTGTGAATATCAAACTCACAGCAGCATTTGTAGAAGACAACATGGAAAGATTAGCAATTTCCTTTTTGTTTAAAAGCATCTCACTTCATTTTCCTTTTCTTAAACCCTCTGTGAGCTATTTGTAAAATAAAGGCTCATAAACTTTGTGCTTGACTTTAGTAACTCACAACAATACTGGAGTTTTCTTTCTTATTTTCTCTCATGCAGCTCACCACTTCCAACTTCATTTCCTCAAAGTTTCTGGGGCTCACCTCAGGACTAACATTCTTGAGCCATCTCATCCTCTCTGTGCTCAGCATCTTGCCTCCCATGGCCACGAGCTTCCAAATACATTGCTTCTCCATACCCTCTAGCCTGGACAATACTTTTCTCCCTTTCCTTTTCATCCATCCACTCGAAGCTAGTCAGGGTACAGCCTTTCACTGAAGGTTTTGTGGACGACAAAGTGGGAAGGCAGATACCTACAGGGTACAAAATGGCTGCCAGTGCCAAGCCATCACTGTTACTAAATTCCACAAAGGAATTTCTGGCTGGCTCATTTGCCTCCTGTCATCTAAGTAACATCTCTTCTTCTCTTCTGCAAACTTTCCTGGGAATTACTTTCTATCCAATCCTTCATCCTCTCTCTTACAAAGAACTTACAAGAAGGTCCTGCTACCTTCTTATGCAGAGATATCTTTCCCCACCACAGCTTCACTCGGTGTGGGGGAAGGGGCAGGGCCCCACTCACCTTTTAATACTGAATATGGTGGAAAGGTGTTTTTTCCTAAAGAAAAGAGCTATTTTGACCCAAAGAGGAATTCTGCCTTCCTTCAAGGTCATCTAGGTCAAAACACAGCCTCTTTTGAACAGGACATTATTTTTTCCCTGTAAGATATGCATGAGTGATAATTGCCACCACACCCCGACAATAATGACGGTTAATAGTTGCCAAGCACTTACTATGGATCAGTCACTATGCCAAGTGGTTTGTCTATATTATCCCATTAGTCCTTACAGAAATCCTCTGTGTCAAGCACTGTTATGAACCCAGTTTGACAGATTAGGAGATGGAGGCTCAAAGACATAGCCTACCGAAGGTCATGAACAGTCGAGGCAGGCTGGAATCTGGGTCTGAGGTCATCAAAACCTGCATTTTTCCTAGCCAGTCATAGGCACAGTTCCATATTCTGACAAATACATTTTTGTTCAAATTTGGTTTTACATACTACAGGCAGATGTATAGCTAATGGCACCTTTGAGTGATAAGCTATTTTTTAATATGATGGTATTAAGATAAATAAGCATTTTGCTCCATAACCAACATCTCTAACAAGGTTTTCCACCTCACCCACTGCCACTCGTTGCCCCTCAGGTTGTGTCTGTGACATCCAATGGTAAACCAATCTCAGGGTACCTCAGTGAGAAAGGGTATGTCTTGGTCCTTTATACAGCCCAGAAATAAACCTTCCCACATAAGTAAAGCTAGAAGCTGATCATAAAGAATCTTTCCAAAAGTCCTGGCAACTACACACCAATATGTGGTCTCAAGGGACACAGTTGAATCTGTGAGTGATTCACAGACCGAACTGTGGACTCTCGGAATGAGCTTCATGAGACCCATATTCCTATATCCCTGCCCTTCCATAAGGCCTTAGTCATCCGCTCCTCAGATTCCCAGTGGGTACCACACTAGCCCTTAATGGCATTTTGGAAAGGTGCAGGGATACTTGGGGTTGTCATTCACAACGACTGAGGAGGGCATTATTGGCGTTCATTGAGGAGAGGTCAGAGCTCCAGACATTTCATGTAGATGACAAACCTAGTTATAATCACCTAAGCCTAGAATATAACTTTAATTAATTTATAAACTCATTTCGTGATTTCAATAGAAGCTGGATTTTCCAGGAATACAATTGCCACATTAAGTCAAGGGGAAGGTGGTACTTGATCTCATTTGGAACTTTACCAAGTGTTGTCTGCTGCTGCAGAGAAAAACCTCATGGATGGCAAGGTTAGTGACGGTTGGGATCTCTCCACTGTCCACCGGTGTCAGTCTGCCGAAAGCCGTCCCATCCAGGACTTGCCATGTAGGGATTAACATCTGGCCACTTCATCTCATGCTCAAGTAGAGTTGTGCCTGAGGATTTCTGTCTTGTAAGGCATGTTATTTTATTATAGATAGTTTTCATCTTACTTCTCCCTGATATTATAGTTCAGGCCTCATTTTGATTTTTGTTGAAACTATATATGCCAGTATTATCTATGAATTCCACTTTGGGACATGAAAGGGTTGATCGTAAAATATTCATTATACAAAAGGGAGCTTTGGGTCTGATAGAGCTGAACTGCTGGGCTATCTATACACACCAGTGATGATCCTCCCTGGGTGACAAATGACAGGGAGAGGGAAGAGCTTTTGCCGTCTCCTCAGGGAGGCATCTTAAAGTGCGAAGTTGAGCTGAAAGCTGGTGTCTTTCTCACCTTGTTTATGAATAGAGATTAAACCTCCTTGAGATCCAATAAAGGATAATGGTTATGGTTAACACAACATCTGGTTTCTAAATGTTCTTTCCTTCACCCTGTGATGGGATGAGATGATTTTGAAAAGAATAAAGCAATCACTAAAAACAAAAACAGATGTAAATTGGATTGGAGACAATTGCAGTAGTACATCAGAAGTAAAATTCGACCTTAGATTTCAAGTGAAGTAGGAAATGTGGCCTTAAAAGGGAGGTTTCTCTTTTTAACGGTTTACTACTAGAGAAGTAAAACATTGAGCAACTGTCCTATGATTTCCTAATGCAACGTTGTTTCTTTAACTCAGTGGCTCCTGCGTAGCCCTCAACCTCCTCCAGAGAGAACAGTGAGGAGCATCTCTCTCTAAATGGAAATTGGAGGGTGAGGGTGTCGTGGTCTCAGTTTGTGGCTATTTCTCCATATGAGTGCTGTGGCTTTCCCCTCACTTCACCTCACACCCATGGCCTCTCTTTCCAACCCCAAATCTCTCAAACACTCGAGAGAGAGAGGGAAAGGAAGAGAGACTGTTTCAAGGGAGACAACACTAACAGGGTTGATACCCAGGACTGAGCTGCCCCCGATTTGGCCCAGAGCTCTGAATTCAGCCACTCTTGCAGAACCTAAAGCTCTCAAAGATAGGGTTACCCACCCAAAGACCAACTTCTCTCCTTATTTCTTCTGTCTCTCTCTGCTTTAAAACTCATTTGGAAATGGAAACATTCTGATCGTCCCCCCCCCACACACCCCAGCCAAATGATTGCAAATTCTCTTCTGGTGCCTTGCCTGCTGCAGCCGTAGTAAAAAGTACAGTGAAATAATACCATCCTTATTTCTGCTGGAATATACTAGTTATTCATCTGTTTGCTTTCATCAATTGCTTTTCTCTATTTCCCAGCATTCCTTCACTGCTCTGTTTCACAAGGAACTGCATTCCCCAGCCCCTGTGTTCTCTGCTTCCTGGGCAGGTTTGGCTAATAGGAGGCATTAACAAAATCACGTGCAGGGGGAAAGAAGAAGGTAGGGTATTTCTGCCCTTTTCTCTCGCTGCCCCAAGTAGCATCTTTGGCAGTTATCACAGTTCCTCCCTCCATGGTCCCTTTCCCCCCCACCCATGTGAGCAACACCCTGTCCCCTATCCATCCAGATGGTTTTTCTCTGATGGGAGTACCACCTCTACTCTGTGTCTCTCTATGCCTAGGGATGGTAGTGACTTCCTGATGTTCTTCATCACTGCTTGACTCCCCTTTCTTATTTGTCTCCTCGTCCCTTCCATCATCTGTATTAAATACCCTGTTGGAAATACCTAGGATGATTTCTGCTCCCCTCCTGGGCCCTGAGTAATAGCCGCAAGAATAACATAACGGTAAGAAGCCTGAGTACTGAAATCAAGCAGACACAGATCTGTGTGGTGGTTCTGGCACTTCCAGCTGTGTGCTCGAACAAGTCAAAACAACTCGAACAAGTCAGTTTCCTCCTTTGTAAAATGGCAACAATAGTAATCATATCATATCCCTCATATGGTATTTGAAGATTAAGCATTATCATGCAATAGTTCCTAGGTTTCTAGATTTCTCAAAATAGTGACATTTGCAATAATAATAGTGACATTTGCAAGAAATGAATACAAGTTGGCAAAATCTTTATTTGGCTAATGTAAGGACATTTTTAAAAAATCAGTCATCACCATTATGTCATCACAAGGGAATTCATTCCATAGCATGGCTATATTTTAAAATAAAGGGCAGTTTCTTAAATTTAATAAATTAGCTATACAAAAACTGATCACATTGGCTGAGTCTATTCTTTTCATCTTTTTGGTTTCTCTGTGATTAGAGGAAAACACAGTCCAGCACTGGTCTGTTGACCAGCTCTTGTTCAGTGTGGCTCCTGATATCTATTGTCACTACTTCAATTGTTATTATTAAAAAAGCAAATATTAATTAAGGCTCTAAAACACCCAAAGGTAGCATCATCACCATTGGTTTTGTCACACTCTATTCTATGTACACTCTGAGTCACGGGCTCAACTCTTCTGAAAATGACCAAATGACCACATTTTCCCCTAATTTGATCCAGACTTAGCAAAAACAGGTGAAAAGTACTATTTGAACCTAAAAACCCTTGCACCACAGAGGCAATATAAAACCTCAAGTCTAACATTTGTTTTTCTATTATGTCTCTATGATCTTTTCTCCTTTTTCACCCCAGCCTAGCCAGGAGAGCTACAAATTTTCCATATAAAACAATTTTGATGTGATGGGTTTAGGCTATCCTCCTATAATACCAACATAATTAATCTTGTCAATATAATTAATTTGAGGAAACAATGAAAATAAATCACTTATTTGTCATTATGCACACCCAAACACCAGTAATTTTCAACCAGTTTTACTGAATTCATCAGCATATAACTTTAGTTATTCTGCCTTTTAGTTGTATTTGTTCCATAACAAATATGTTCAGCCTTTGTTCAAAAGGCTTAGAATATGTTCTTCTAAGTCATCATTGTTATGCTTAGCAATCTATTAAATGATATTTGATGACCCTCAGCCTTTCACATTTTCCATAATGTCAAATATTACAAATATCCCTGATGTGGCAAGCACCTAGGTTCCTGAAAGAAAAAAAAAGTGAACCTATTTTCAAGTCCTTCTCAAGATGATTTACTTTGAATCTTTCAATATGTATACAACATTATTCCAAATCCCTTCTGGGGTTCCTCCTGCAAGCCCCAGCAGTGCACCAGCCAACTGGAGAAGCAATCTGAGAAGCTCTACAGTTGATTTTTGAAAATGCGGTACCCACAGAAACAGACTTCAGACGCTGTCCCAGAAAATGCTGCCAACGTTGTGCTTGTGTGGAAGATGCCTTCTGTGGGTTTGTCCAAGGGCTGGTCTATAGACGCTGTCACTGTTTTCAATACAACACAGTCTATGCTGCATCCTTGTATGACCATTTTGCAAGAATTCAGAGTCCAGACTTGCCTTTCCTAATAAGAATATGCAGCAAACCATGGAAGCCTGATAAGCACAATCTCTCAGTGAAAGCCTTGCTGAGAGAGTCTTTTGGACACATGCATGCTCTCCAGGGCTGATTTGTACAATAGTAGTAAGTCAGTGCTCGAAGTCAAACTGATAACACTCCAACATTTACAAGCAGACAGCTGCACCAAGAATGACACACTCTTGGATCATCACATTACTTTTCAACTGAAAAGTAAACGAATGTAACAAAGCAGATGTGGGTGGCCATGAACAGGACAGTTCCGTGTGCATTTTGTCAGGACACTGTCTCTGAAAATGTAGTGTCTGCCCCAGAAGCTGAGGGAGGAAGGTAGACAAAGCTTCTTGGAGAAGCAACCCAAACAAAACCACTTGGAGTCATTCTTCCAGTAGTTTTAATGGACTGCACATAACTACTCACACTGTTTCACTAGACCCACTTGGGACCGACACTGCACTGTTTAGAGACAAGTAGATGGATTAAGGGTGAAGTCTGTGAACCATGGAACCCAAGTGTCCTCTGCATGAAACTAACTGGCCCTTCTGGTGATCAAACCCATGACCTTGGCCTCGTTAGCACTCTACTCCAAACATGCCCAAAACAAATACAGGTTTGAAGTCAGAGGAGCTTCAAACCACACATAAGAATGTAATCAACAGAGCCACAGGGAAACACAAAAAGTAAACACTTTCTATACAGGCAAAAGAAGAGAAGATTTGGAAAGAGCCTACATTCCCTGAATCCCTCAGTCATCCGAAGGCTTACTGGAAATTTCCATTTGGATGTCTTCCACCACTTTGACTTCAGCTCATTTTCCCCTCTCAGCCTCCACTCCTGAAAGGAATTTACCATTTGGAGCTTTTGGTTTATGGCACCATCCCTGTCAACCAAGTTCAGAACTTTGGCGTTATCCTTAGCAACACATTTGACCATCCAATGCTTATTTGCTCCAAAACAAATCTACTGAGGTCTTCATTCAAACATCTTGCATCTCTCTCCTCCTGCCTAACCCCCTAAGTATCCCTACAGTTCAAACCTCATCACCTTTCAACAGTTGCAGGAACAGCTAACAGCTTTCCCCTCTCCGATCCATTCTATATACCGCTCTGCAAATTCTGCTTAGCACACCATCTCAAACTTCAATGGCTATTTTCCCAATCGGAAATCTTACATTTTCCCAGTATCTACTCCTATTACAACTAAATTATTAATGTGCATCCCCACCTTTGCATAAGCCCTTTCTTTCCAAATACCCAAAAGCTAGTCGCCATTTCAGATGTAGTGCATACCCCAATTCACCTTCCCGGTATTACAAACACCATGGCTCTTCCTCTCTTTTTAACTCAAATAAATCATTTGTTTGTCATTATGCATACCCAAACACCAGTAATTTTCAACCAGTTTTACTGAATTCATCAGCATGTAACTTTAGTTATTCTGCCTTTTAGTCGTATTTGTTCCATAACAAATACGTTCAGCCTTTGTTCAAAAGGCTTAGAATATGTTCTTCTGAGTCATCACTGTTATGCTTAGCAATCTATTAGGGAGTTAAAAAGGGCCCCACATTAGCAACACAATCCAGTAGGAATCTCATTATCTACTAATCTATCATTAGTTTATCTTTTCTCTGTGCAGCCCTTGCTTGGCTGCATATTGTAAATTCTTTAAATATTGTAAATTCTTTAAAAGCAAAGATTTGGTTTTTGTCCCACAGGTATTTATTGAGTCCTAATAGGAGAGATACTATGTGGGAAATATAGTCAAGAACAAAATAGACTTATAGTAAGAGGGAGAAAAACAGGAAACAAATACATGAACAAGGTACTTGCAGATAGTAAGGAAAATAAGAGGTCCATATGAGAAAACATAAACTGAATCATTACTATTCATTCAGCTCGTTTCTGGGGCCAGGCAATCTAATGGGGAACTCACACCTTTACAAAATGAATTAATATCCCATTCTGTCTTGCGCTCCCTTCTCCCCTAGCATTCTCTCCCTTACAAATTTCATTCTGTCATCCAGTTTCTTCCTCCACACAGATAATCCCAGACTGATCTCTCTCTTCTGAAAGTTAGTCATTGTAATCCACTGCCTACCAATCACTTCCACCTAGGATTAGACTGTCTAATACAGCAACTACTGGATACTTGAAATATGGCTGGTCCAAATTTGGCTATGCTATAGGTGAAAAATACATACTGGATTTCAAAGACTTAGCATGAAAAGAAACATAACGTAATTAATACATGGTGCAGTGATAGTATCTTGGCATTAAGTGCACTGTATCAAAGTTAATCTCACCTTTCTTTTTACTTTTTTAATGTGACTACTAGGACATTTTAAATGACACATGGCTTACTGTGTGTGTGGCTCTCATTATATCTCCATTGAACAGTGCTGACCTAGAAGATCTACCTACAATTCAACACTTGCTGCATACCTGGCATGAAACCACCTGATGCCTAGCTTCTAGGACTGCCAGTGCTTCAACTTGGTGAATTCAAACTGAATGTGTCCTTTCTCCTCCCCAGGCTACTCTATAGGTTTGTGTCTATTTCCTACTCTGTAGGTTTGTGTCTATTTCCTCCCTTCCCTCTATTCTCACACCACTATGTGAGAATACGCATCTCTGACATCTCTCAAAGGACAGTTCAGTGAGATCTCCACCTATGTGTCTCCAGCATTGCAGTCTAACCTACATGCCATTGCTATACAGTCTTCGTGAGCCATCACACCAATACCAGAATCAGAGAATGGTATGATCCAAAGGACACCCCTATAAAATAATGGATTTTGCAAGACCCTTACAAAATAATAAATAGATGAGATCTGTAGAGGAAATACTGCCTGTTTGCCACAGACTATTAAGTACCTCACATATAATCACATTTAATCATTCCAACAAATTCATGGGAGAGATGTTATTAGTACACCCATTCTGCAGATGGGATTTCCAAGGTCCAGGGAGACTCAATAACATGCCCCAAGGCACAACACTAGGGGTGAACCTGTGTCTTTCCAACCCCAGAGGCCTTGCTCTTAATTTCTATGCTATATTAACAAAGTAAATCGGGAAGGTCCTCATAAGCCTGCCCATCACAACTTTCTATTCTCTTTAGATCACTAAATGTTAACACTATTCACTCAATGGCTCAGATAAAACACCTGAGTCATTCTTGATGTCTTTCCATCACACTCCAAATTGAATCCATCAGTAAACACCATCAACCCTCTTACAAACACATCCCAAGTCCAACTTCCCATTGTCTTCATACACACATCCTCACCTAAAATTCTGATCTGGCTCCTCACTTCTGTAGTGGGTTCAGTGGTGCCCCTCAATAAGATATGTTCAATTTCTAGCCCTCCACAGTACCTATGAAAGTGACCTCATTTGGAAATATAGCCTTTGCAGATGTGATGAATGAAGGGTCCACAGTGACATCATCTTGGATCTAGGGTGGGCCCTAAATCCAATGACTGGTGTCTATAATAGAAAAGAGAGGGAGATTTGGACACAGAGACCCAGAGACACATGAGTGGAGGTCATGTGAAGGTGGAGACAGAGACTAAAGATATGTTACCACAAATCAAAGAACTCCAAGAGCCACCAGAGTTGGAGAAGGCAAGGAAAGACCCTTCCCCAGAGCCATCAGAGGCAGCAGGGCTCTGCCAGCACCTTGATTTTGGACTTCTGTCCTCCAGAACTGTGAGAGAATAACATTTTTGTTGTTTTAAGCCACCTAATTTGTGGTAATTTCCTATGGCATCCACTAATAAACTGCTCTTTGTCTTCCATAGTCTATTCTTACCATAGCAACCAGCTGTCCATTTGACTGAAAATCGGATCAAGGCACACCTTGCTCATGATCCTCCCTCTGTGATTTCTCATCACACTTGGAATAATATCCGAATTCCTACTTTGGCCATCCAGGTGAGGTGCGAATTTGTCCCTAGCAACTCTCAGAACTTCTGCTCTTAAGCCCACTCACGCTGCTCCAATCCCTCTGGTCTTTCACTGCTCCTCAAAGGCAAATGTATACTCCCACCCTTATAACCACTGCACTTCCTATTTTCTGTCTGGAAGGCTCGCCCCCCAGCTATTCCCGTGGATGTTTCTCACTCTGTACAGATTTCTGGTGAAAAGGAAGAGAGGTCATCCCTGGCCACCCTAAAAACCTGAAATAGCATACCTTCAGCCTGCCCCACAGTGCTCCTTGCTGGCTCTGTATTACACATGTGCACATGAATTGGTTTGTCATTGACCTCAGGAGGCACCTACCACAAACTCTGAAACATAATAGGTCCTCAATAAAAGTTCACAGAATGTATGAATAAATGAAGTGAGTCAAGGACTAAGAAAAATTTAATAGGATTGGGTGATGGGCCAAGGATTAGAAGTCAGGAGAATAAAAATATAAACAACAGCAGTGGCAAACATTTCTTCAGGGATTTCTATGTGCCAGGCTTTGCACGAAGAGCTTTAAGTATTTTACCTCATTTACTCCTCAAAAATGACTCTATTAGGTATAAAAATAATAGAAATGGAGCTACTTTAAAATGGGGTCAGAGTGACCATCCCAAAGGAACTGCCTTGTATATCTTATGCCTCAAACCTTTGGAATGTTAAGCAGGGCGAAATAACCTTTGGACCGGGCCTAAAGCAACACTGTGCCAAAGAACAGTTTGCAAGGATAACAGAGCAGCAGATATTATGACTAACAGACTGATGACTATCACACTGAAATTTTAAAACATAGTTTAGAATTAGTGTCAATGTTTTAGCTTATATGAACCTATAGAAAGTCCTTCCTTGTAATGATATAATTCTTTCCCTTCCCTTTCTCATAAATACTCCACAGCTTTTGTCTCCTGATTGGAACACTATTTGGGTTTCTGCCCAAATAAGTGCTTCAAGAATAGCTATTGTTTTTTCTTTTTATTCTCAAATAAATACATACTGCCTCTCCCTTTGGCCTTTTATTTTTAGGTTAATATGGGTAATCATGATTACCTATTGAGTAAACTGCACTTAGAAAGGTTAACTAGCTTTAATATACACAACAGAAAAAAGTATGCAGAAACTGTACACAATCTTTATAAATCAATATAAAAATACAAATAACCCAGTAGAAAAGTAAACAAAGATACAAAGAACTTGTGAAAGTGAACAAACAAAATGCCTGAAATTCATATAAAAAATGCTTACTCTCGTTTATAATTACAAAACATAAAAATTAAGCCACAATGAATGCCTACTTGAATGTGTGTGTGTGTGTGTGTGTGTGTGTAACCATTTGCATCTGTGGCTATAGGTTAAATGTGCTAGAGAAAAAGGTCAAGGTCTTTGCTAAAAACAACATTAAGTTTTACTTTCTTTCAACCTTTAGTAAACTCCTTACAGTCAACCAAAAAGTATATATTCTACTTGGAATTTGTGTTTTTGAAATATAAAATTATGTAGTGAATATTGTTTGGTGTTATTTCATTAAAACTGTTCTGGAAGCTTGTCTATTACTTAAATGAGCAGCACATATGTATAAATGGTTTATCTTTGACTCTCCTCCCCTCCAGTCCATACCCCCCTGTAGCCATCAAGCCCTCTCATTGTCCTTTTGTCAATGTGTCATCTTGTTCCACAATCACTGCTACCTCTCTGGCCCTGCCCACCAAGCTAGCTGCACATAAGGATTCTCAGAGAGCTACCCAAACTGGTTCAGGACTTCTGGAAACTGAGACCCTAAAATCTTTATTTTTTAACCAGTACCTCAAGTAATACTGTTTCAGGGAACATCTGTCCACATTTGGAACACACTCTAACATAAGCAAGGTGTATTTTGGTCTTTCTGGAGATTGGAAAGAAGCACACCCCTGCCCCTACTAAGAGAGCAACACATCTGAGGAAGCAAAATGGGACTTCCATTTCTGAACCAATAAATCACCTTCAGAGAAGACTGCTTGAGTCTAAAGTGCAAAAGACCACTTTGTGTGTAAGAATTAATGTCTGTGGAATGAATACATGAACAGATAATTAGGGGGGCCCAAGAAGGGGGTGCGGAGATGCAGCATTCAGCAGTAGTTTACAAGACTGGCCCGGAGCTTTGCACTTCCTGCATTGAAGAGCTGCAAGGGAGAAGAAACACGCAAGACCAAGGAAAAGTTGTAGAAGGGTAAAACTTAAAGGACAATATGGAAGCTCAGAAGGAGCCACATATGAAATAAAATGTCATTTACTCTTTCCTAATCACAACTCACTTTGATGAGGGAATTTGGCAGGAAGGGGGCCCTGTTTGGAATAAAGATATTCTCTTAACCAAAGAAGCCAGTGGGGACCGTGTAGCTGAATAAACTGTACCGGCCTTCCCTGATTCACCAGCTGTTTCCCTTCTGTTGAATGGAAATAGAAAAATTAAACCTTCTAAACTCAATGTGAAAATTCCATCAGACTCTAGAGAGCATGATCAGGTTCTTACAAGAGAAACTATTTAGTGGTGACTTAATAATGCATCTCCAGAATACAAATTCAAGGGACCAGACGTGGAATGTTCATCAGCCTTTCTAATGGCATTCCCAGAGTTATTTTTATGCTTAATCAAATGAGTCTCAGACAGCTTTTGAATATGGAAAGGATGATATACAAATGTTTGCGCCAGTTTCTGGTTATGCACTTTGCTTAAAAATGGACTTGGACTAGCTGAAACCTTGGCTGAAGGGTTTTCTTGGTGAGAACACAGTAAAATATGTGGGCATCTTACTCAAGCCAGGGAAGGTGTCACTTTACTTTGCATTTCAGGGTTGTAAAAGGTCAGCTAGGTGACAAAGTGACAAATTCTCATTACACTGTTTAACGAGATTTTATAGATTACAAGTTGAAGTAGGTGATTTCCATTACCGTTTCCTGGATGGGGAATACATTGAAATCATCTATTAAAAGGGTAACAAATGACTCAAAACATAAAAATCCAAGCCTGTTGCTTTCATTTGCATTTACCTGAAAATGCAAATGCGTAATGCAATATAATCTAGAACTGAGAAGGACCTAGGAAAGCAACTCATTCAAAATGTTTATTTCACAAATGAAGAGAAGCTGTCAGGTTTAGTTCAGGATTAGAGCTCCTGAGATTTATTGGTACGGAAACCAGAGCATGGCTCCCCGAATAACATCCCATGAATGGACAGTGGCCATTTCCCTCAAAGTTCTTGTCCCTGTATTTTCCCAAAATATGTTGGTTTCTAGGAAATACCTAGTTGAATAAAGCAAAAAGGGGAAGGGAGACCCCAGCAAAATCTTACTAAAACTACTAATTCGTCCGAAGAGAAAAAAAATCATTTTTCCCTTGGCTAAAGTAATTTGGTTTGGCTTTCCACATGACCCAAATTCACCAGATAATTACCAGGTCTCTGTTTCTCTTCGTGCCGTTTTGGTCTGGCCTTTGAATCCTGAGTGTACCCACAGTCCAAGGGATTAACTGAAAATTTCCCCTGACATTATTAAAGCCATAGACCGTGCATTTTAGGGACTGCTGCGGGACCCTGGATCACCGGGACTACAACGGGCCTGGGTCACCAGGCTGCATAAAGGAGCTGTCGGAAGAGACTAACTAGCTGGGATTGCAAACTCCGTGAAGGCAGGTGTCTGTCTCAGGTCCTTTTGTCCTCAGCACTTTGCACAGTGCCTGGCAGCCATATAAGGGGCTGAATAAATATTTCTTGAAAATATATACCAATGAATGAATAGAAAAGCAAATGAACTACCCTAGAAAAGTGAGATTGTGAAAATTAAACATCTCTCTTGGTTGTTGCAGAAACAACTGTCGGAGTCTGTCGGCTCTGTACTCCCCGCCACCACACACACACACACACAAGTCCACCCTGGTATGTCTGAACAGGAATAGTCAGAGTAATTATAACAATTATGGAATTCCACTGTGTAGCAGGCATTGTTCTAAATCTTTCACATACATTAATTCATTTAATCCCTGCAAACCTATGTGGCAGATGTTATGATTATGCCCCCTGGCAGAAATGAAAGCCAACTTTCATAAACATTGTTCAAGTTTTCCTGCTAATAAGGGAAGAGAACCAGGACGTAAGGCAGTCAGCCTTGCTCCAGAGGCCACTCTCTCAATCACCAGGCTCTGTTAGCCCCTGACACTAAAATTAAGCCTGAGTAACAGAGAGGGTTAGTGCACAAGCTGTAGGAGTGCTGGGGGCTTCCCTCAACCCCCTACCACATCTCCATCTACTCTGGGGACTGCATCTGTGTTTTACGGCATTGATTAGTGTTCCTGGTCATTAAAAAAATTAAATATCCAAAAAAATAGCTTATATGAAACTTAGCAAACTTTGGGACATTGTGGGCCATTCCTTCTGGGCATAATCCAGTAGTGACGTGCGTGCAGCTAGCTACAGAAGGTTCTCAATGGAAAAGGCTGAATAAGTCCTCTTCAACGTGATAATGCATAGTCTTCAGGGCACACTGTCCCTCTCTGCTCACCAGCTCCCCTCCACCAGGTCCCCTCGGGTCTTGGCTGCTCATCCCAACCCTCAGCCCACCCCTTGTCTCTCTGGTCTAATCAGGTGACCACCACCTGCTAGCCTGGAGAGGAGGTGCAGCAACCTGGTTCTTTCCCTATTCTCTTCCTCACCTAGAGATTCTATAGCCAGCTTTTTAAAGAACCTTCCTTTTCAATTCTCAAGGATTCTTTTCTCTCTCAACAAAACCTGGCTCTTACAAATCGAAAGCTTTGCATCTGAATTCGTGCTTCTGTTGTGAGCCGCAAGAACCGACTTCATTCATTTCTTCCTTTTTACTTTCTGATCTAACAGTCCTAACACTCTTCAAAGCAGTACAAATACCTCTCGCTAAACAAGGAAGAAATGCTGTAACATAAAGGGAACTTAGATTTCAAAGGCAAAAACAAAAACCCTCCTTTCATGCCAGCCACCGACAGGCCACTCAGTTTAAGAAATCACCAACATTTAATAATTCACCTCATTGAGGTGTTTTGTTTCATTTTGTTTTGCCTTCTCCCCAAACCTGCAGAAGCAGTTCTTAGACATGGCCCCCTTTTTGCTCCAGAGTGGAAAAGAGCTCTGGCCTTAACTTTTGTCCTACGTCTGCCACTAACTTACTGCAAAACTCAGGAGGGCTGCTTCCCTGCACTGGTTGACTGCCCCAGCAGTGCAGTGTATGGGACAGTCGTTTCAGACACTGTTTATGAGTGGGCCCAATTACTGTGGGCCAGACCTCTCTGGGAAGGTATACATGCACTACCTCTTTTGGCTTCAGAAGAATCAAGAGCAAGGAAAATATTTTTATCTGCATTTTACAGATAAGGCAGCTGAGGCTAATCATTCAGGAAAAGGTGATAAATCCAGGATTCATATCCAGGTTTTCTGGACTCTGAAACCTTTTGTCACTCTACAGCTGTAGTATTTAGATTGGCGGGGCAAGGGAGTGTGTGTGTGCACACACATGTCCCCGAAACACAAGTATTTGCAATACTGAAAAGGGAATACCCAAAAGTCAGTCACCCTAATCAAAGACCAGAGCTATAGGAACACCCTGGTCCAAGAAGATACAGGCAGCAAATATGAATGAAAGAGGACATTCCCTTTGCTTGACCAATCTGGGTTGATTACATTGTTGGGACAGTTTCTCCCCTGCTAAGGCTAGACCAGAACTGCAAAGTCTTTTTTTAAAAAGGACAAGGGAGAGACCGCAAGCATTCTGGCAGAATTCTGGTTTGCAGTGATCTCTCATACTGACTTATTTCTGCTGAAATGATAAGGATCCCAGGCAGGCTCTCCAGGCAGGAAACTCCAGGGCCCAGGGAGGGAGCCTAATTGGGAAATGAACAATGAACCATATGCCTTGTATCCCTGACACAGCAAAACACACTCTTCGCTCTGGATGACAAAGTTGTTTTCCCACTGTGCGCGTGGGAGAGAGATGACGCATTCTGTGACAGTAACTGTGAACAGGTGGGGGGGGAAAATAAGGGTCACTTCCAAGAGGTCTGTTAAAACTTTCCCTTTTCAAAGTCTGAGGAAATAATAATGTGGCTGCCCAAGTGAAAATCTATCTGTTGCTATGCGTTCAGTGTACACCTTGCTTATCCACTCAAGTCTCAATTAAAATCACAGCTGTTATTTGTGCACTGAATTCAGACATTCTCCCACAGCCATGGCAGAAGAACAGAGGACAATAACCTTGTTGGTTGTTACACCTGCAGCTGGGATGAATGGTGGTTGATGTCAGCTGTACTCATATTGTATCTGGAATAATAATAATGCCTTTCATTTGCAGAGAGCTTTATAGTTTATGAAGTCTTTTTATTTGGTGCATTTCATGCATTTGTTAAAATTAAATATGGTGCCTCCCATGCAGAAAACAATACACAAAGATGTATTATCTAAAACCAACCCATGCAGCACATAGATGACTAAATATTTCTGAGCATCCAAATGTATTTGTTACAGGGTCAGAGCACCCCAAGATTTCCCACAAATTTCTTCTCCAGCAAAACAATAGTGACAGATGCACGAAGCATATTTCCTGTTTTTAGTTGGGTTGTCAATTTTTTTTTTTTTTTGCTTACTGATTTATAGGAGTTTCTTATACATTCTGGATGTAAGTTCTTTATCAGGTATGTGATTGTGACTATCTTCCAATTGCTTATTGAGTCTGTGATGCATATATTATTTGTAAAACTTTAGAGTTAGAAAAATTGCTAAGTGATTCTCTTACCCAACTTCTTCATTCAGAAATGAGGAAAATTGGTCCAATAACTAAGTACCACATAGTTACTTAGTGATAAAATTAAGAATGAAACTCAAATCTTCTGACTTTCTCTCCTGGATTGTCACTAATATTCTGCACTGGTGAATTCTTAAGTTGTGGGAGTCACATAATATGGTAGAGTCATACCATTTACGTATAGCAATTAAAAATACAAACAGCCTACTGACATATGCAAGCACATGGATAAATCCCAGACATAACGTTGAGTGAAAAAGTCAGACATATAGTTTATATACTCTGTGATTTCTCTCATACAAAGTTCAAAACTAGGCAAAACCAATCTATGGTGGTAGAAATTAGACCTCTATTCCTTGGGAGAGGATGGTGGCTGAAAGAGAGCATGAGGGAGCTTTCTCCAGGCATTGAAATGTTGCATATCTTGGAAGGTAGTAGCATAGATGGATACATATGTAAAAATTCATCAAGCTGTATGTTTAAGATTTGTACATTTACTGAATATAAGTTATACATCAGTAGAAAACAAAGAAGAAAACCAAAGCAAAGACTTAGTGATTATTTCTCATTAACTTGATGGATATGGAGCACAAGAGAATAAGGCTGGCCCTCAAATGATTTTTAATCTAAATTATTATTTTTGGCTGACATTCACTATTACACAAACCACAAAGTTGCCAAATCTCCACTTCTTCGAATAATCTGGCTCTGCCTCGAGCAATCTGTGGGTTGAGCTACTTGACCTTCAAAGTCACTTCTGGGTCCAAATTTCTTGAATTTTTTTTTAAGGAGATGTCAAAATATATGCACTCTCTTGAGTGGGAAAGGACACCAAAAATTGTCTGGTTCTAGTCTTTTATTTTGTAGGAGGAAAGAGTAAGCTTGAAGAGTGGAAATGACTTGCCCAAGGTTGTCTTGGTAGTGATTCAGAACAGCTTTGCAGACTCTATCTCAATTCAGTTCAACAAATAGCCCTTGAGTGCCTGAGATGTGCCAGCCACCGAGTCAGACATTACGATGGGTTCCCAGGTTCCATAAAACCACAGCAAAGGCACCGTTTTATTGTTCTGTGAGACAGCGATGATCTCACTGCCTAAATCCTAGTGTAAGAACACCAGAAGACAAGGTCAGAAGACTTTATAAGGAAGCAAGACAAAGGTCAAAGTATCGAAATAACGCAACCACATTACGTCCTTTGGTGCTCTCAACCACTGAACCATCAAAGTCTCTCCTTGGCCCAGAATAGTGGTTCTGGGACTCTAAGTCATGATAATGACAAGCTATAATTCTAGAACCTACTACATGAATATTCTGATCACATGGATAGCCTGAAATTATGTGAACCTGAAATTCCCTATTTGTAAATTTCTACTTCCTTTCTGGTGAAACTTATATTTTTAAGCAAAGTACCTTTCTTCTCCAGTTGAACTAGCAAACATGAGAAACTAATTATTGTAACTTTCTTACAAAGTGGTTGTAGGAATCAGGCATGATGAACGTAAAATTCACCACTCAGACTATGCAAAACATAAGCATTTGCCATAGTAGCAACAGCTAAGACACAGACTCAGAGAGAAAGTCAAAGACATGAGTCTGTCTTAATTCTACAACTGACTAGCTGTGTGATCTTCTCATTTCTGGGCATTCACTTCTGCTCCTGGAATCTCTACTTTTTCACTGATAAAGGGGTTGGACCAAAGACTTGCCCACTTTCTTCTCAGCTCTAATTAAAGCTATCTTTGTTAAAAGCTGTGACTCAGGCTCATTAAAAAACTTGAGTCTGGGGGGCTTTGCTGATTGTTCCTGGGAGCATTGTGGACAGGGAGAATGCAGAGGCTTAAAGAAGAGGAGAAGGCAGAAGCTAGAAGAGGGAAAAGAAGAAAACCTAGGAGGCTATAAGAGGGAGAGACTTCAGTGAGGTCTGCATGACCAGCTGCTACGTAGGGCCTTCAGGTGGCCCCTACATTGGACTCCTGACTTCTTTTCCTTTGCCTTCTTACCTGTACCCATGAAATATTTGATTCTATCTTGATCAAGTTGGCCCATGAATGTCTCAGAATCTCACTCTGGGTTAGTGACCAGATGTTTTCCTGTATTTTCACCTTCACCTGCTACCTTTTCCTCTTCTGTGGTACGATGGTCCACCCCAAATGTTCTACATGTCCTAAAGGCACTGTAATTCACACAACGTATTTTCTTCTATTCATGAATCTCAGGGGTTTCTTCGAAGTTAATATCTTTAACCTCTGAGCCTAATGGAGACACTGTGAACATGTAACCCGGCCCCTCCCCACCACCACCACCAATCTCCCTTCAGTCTTGCCTCCTTGAACCTTGACATGACTCAGAATTCACCCGGGGTACAGATGGGGATTTTTTTTTAACAGATGGAATGAGATAGGTGCCCAATGAATCTCTGAGAAAGAAACAAAAATACCCTATGCCCAGTTACTAGGAAAGAACAGTTGTCCTGAAGATATAGCTGAGCCACTTCATGCAGACAACTCCCAGGAGAGCATTCCTTCCCCCAACACAAAGGGTGTACAGACCACATCGGGTCTTATCTCCTAACATCACATCTAATGAGACCAAAATAGAAGTAAGACTTGTAGGAGACACCTCCTCATTCTCTGTCCATCACCTATAAAATGAAAACCAAACTCCCCAGCCTGGCATGGAAAACCTTTCAAAAAACTTCCTACAACTCTAGTTCTCCACGTGCCTGTTTGAATTTGTTGAATCAGATGCTTTCTTTAGTTCATTGATTCTCAAGTTGGTTCTCTGCCTTAGAATCACCAAGGGAGCTTTAAAAATCCAAATGCCCAGGGCACACCCTACACTCATTAAATGAGAATCTCAGAAGGTGAGACTGAAGCATCAATATTTTGTAAATCCCAGCTGGTGATTGTAGTGTACTGAGGCAGACAACCATGGCTTTCACTGGTTTAAAAATCATCTGGGGGGGCTTGTTAATAATAAAAATTGCTAAGGCCCCACCCCTGAGATTCTAAACCAGTAAGTGGGGGGTGGGGAGGGCTGTAATGTGAATATCTAGTAGGCTCCCAGGGAAATTGGGGGAAAATGCCCTGAGGACACTTGGAAAAAACATCACTCTTGGTGCCCCAGGGCACGTTCTCCAAGCTGCCCTAGCATAAGCGAGCACTCTCACTCTCCTTGCCTTTGATCCGGCTCAGCTCTGTGCCTGGAATGCCCGCCTCCCTCCCCACTGCTCCCCCACCAACCTCTGAGAGAACTTTCGGTCACCTTCCAAATGTAAACTCTTCTCTGTGACTTTTCCTGACCCTTCCCAGCAGGAATTAATCACTCCCCCATCTGAGTTTCCATAGCACTTTGTACATGCTTCTGCTAAAGCATTCATCACACCATATTATGGCTGTTTCTTTAAGTGTCTGTCACACCCTTTAAACTATGAGTATTTTCCTATTTTCATCTTGCCAGCACCTAGCACAGTGCCTGGGACATAACTCAAGTCAGTAAATGTTTATTGAATTAAATGAAGTTGTTTGTGGAGTCGGTCATCATATTCGATATCCATCTATCCATGTGTGGAAAGACTACAGACGCTGGGATAGGGCACAGGAAAGATCTGAGTGCCAGAGAGGAGAGTTGGCCATAATGAGGCAGGATGGGAGAACTGCCGGACTCAGCACCAGGGCTAGGGCACGACTCCTCCAACTCCGAGGGCACACAAAACAGATCCGAGCTTGTTTCCTAGTGCCAGCAGGGGAAAAGGAAGACACACAGGGTAGTAACTGAACGTTAGAAGTACATATGAAGCAGGAGCCCGGGCTTGAGGATATGGCTGGTAATTATGAGAATAACTGGGGCATTTATTATTTAAAGTAAAACAACACAGACTCTGGAGCCAAAGCTCAGACCTGTATCAAAATCTCCATGAGACGTGATGAAAATCTGAAAGTTTACCAAGAGCCTAAAATGATCTTCCTGACCAGTCAGGTTTATGAAACACTAACTAAGCAACTTCAGGAAGCTCTGAGAATGGGTAGAAAAGGTTGTTAATGCCAAGGAAAGCCAGCATCCCCAGGGCACCTAATGTCCTTCTCTGGTGACACTAAGTCCATTTCTGATGGGGAGTGAGAAAAATGTAAAGTTTGGGGAACAGGGACAAAGGGGCATCCCTGAGTCCCAGGAGTCCGGGTCTGACTTCTGGAGAAACTTAACAGGGAGCTGCACCAGCTGAGGGACGACTCTTCCTCTAAGTCCTGCCTCGGTGCAGCCTGGAGCTGGGCAAGGCAGAGTGCAAGGTGAGCGACACTGTGGAGAGAGGAACCAGAAGTTGAGAAAGGCTGTAGAAATGAAGCCAACACGACAGAGTGGGTGGAAAAATAAATCAGAACATAAGCAAAGGTCAGCCCTGTCTCTCCCCAACTACAACAATGTAATGTTGTGATTCAGGTCATGTTTCAAACTCTGGGAAAGGAGGGGAGTGTAGGGGTGTGATTACCACTGTTAGCCAAATGGCAGTCTCAGGGCACAGTCTGCTAGACTGCCCTTGCTTCTAACAGTGAAACATCCAACAGCAAGCTCAGGAGGTTCCCAAAGCCACCACCGGTTTGCTCCTTCACTGGAGAGGGTCATAGAACTCACTGAAAGCTATTACATACTTGGTCATGATTCATTACAGGCAAGGATTAGAACCAACACGAGGAATACTCACCTAGGACAGAGTTGAGGAGGGTTCCAAATGCAAAGTTTCCGCTGTCCTCAGGACACATTGCCCTCCCAGTGCCAATGTGTGACAGCAAGAACAGGGTATTGACAGCCTGGGGAGCTCAGCTTCAGTGTTCAGAGTTTGTACTCGGGGCTCATTACGTAGGTGTGCCTGACTGTTAAACTCAGTCTCCAGGGTCACTTTCCCTTCCCCAGGGGACGGGCTGGAAGAGGCCTGAGGGGCACAGGGAGGGTATCTGGTCTTTCCCACACTTGAAATGGAGGCAAGGCCTACAGAATCAAAACTGGATTTTCCGTGGAACTGTAGGGTCCTCAGCCACAGTGCCTAGTCACGGGACCAATCCGAGAACAGCTTAGGAATACTAGAGCAGTGGTTCAACTCCAAAAGAAATTAGCTTCACCAGTGGGAGGGGAGGAAAAGGACGATCTCGGGGAGCTTCATTGGTCTTTATAGAAAGTAGATCTTTAAGAAATGACAAACATCCTGTCTCCCTTTGGATCAAAAGCCCCAAAACCTAAGTAAAACTACAGTCATGTTCAGGGAAACCCAAGAGCTAGAGGAAGGAACCGTTGCCTAGTTTCCCGCTACACGGCCTAGGAGACAACAGACCTGCCTGGGGGAATTAGGTGCGACCTGAAGGTGAAACAGCACTGACTGAGGGGAGGGGCCGTGGTCATGAGAGCCCAGTCAGCAACACAGACCCCACCTGGAGCATTTCAAACAGAAACAATGTAATAACAGGGAACTGGTTCCACAGGTGATGGGAGAGCTAACTGAGGAGCCCGGTGAAGGATGGTGAGGCTACTGAGGGAGCAGCAGGGGCCAGAAGTCACCGCCACCTCCAGGGCTGAGGGGACACAGGATGTGGCATTACCAGAGCCAAAAACAAAAGCCACTGAGTGACAGTTAGGCCTGTGGCAGGGTCCACTTCACAGGAACTGGGAACACAGAGCATAGGGCTGGCCACCAGGAGCTGAAATTGCATAAACGAGCCTTTTTTTTTTTTTTTTAAGAAAAGAAACCAGTGCTGAAGCTTCGTTTGAAGCAAAAAGGAGGAGAAATATTCTGATTCTTCCTGCCCTCTTAGTCTTCTTCCATCAGTACCTCTCATCCACCAAACCCCCTCAGCAAGGGAACCTGGGAAATGTAGTTCTCTGGCAACATGGGTGGCAAGAGCTCTTCAAGCAATCGGCCACAGTGCAAACTTTTGAGCTCAGCCCCCTGAATCAGAACAGCCTTCAGCACCAATGCTGCAGGCCTGGGGAGGTCAGGGCCAGGCTGGAGGTGCTGGGTGTCTCCCAGGCCTAATGACTGGAAAGATGAGTCATCATTACAGTCACACTTGGGTGATGCCTAGTGAGTACTTTATAGTTTGTGACTAAAACAACTTTGCAATGCTGACGCCACCATGAGGTGGCCAACCTCAGTTCCTGGGTGATGTGGTTGAGGATCCTGGAAGCACCTCAGTGTGTTTTGTGTCAGGATTTGTATGTTCCTAAGAAGCCACACTCAGCAAATGCCTCCACTTGGTATCACCCCTAGTCTTTGCTGAGACCTGGTTTCTCTAAGACAATTTTGTAAAATATAATTCATACAAAAATATGTATACTGGTGCCCATATTCACCAGTTCTCATACTCAGTCCTCTGTTGAGCTCATGGAGGGGTTAGTGCCTTAACCCTTCAGGCAGCCACAGTTCCAAGAGGTCTACAGCTGGTGAATAACAGCAGCAGTGGACAGCCCATTGGTCATGCCTGTTCACTTGTTTAGGAGAAAGCTCTTCTCTTTGGAGCAGTCTTTGAGACCCTCACAAAGAACAGATTAGGTCCCCCAAGGTTACTGGGACAAAGAAGACATACTGGATACTTGGCATTCTGAGAGAAGAAGGGAAACATTTAAGAGAGGACTTCTGTATGCCAGATCCAGACTTCACACTTTTCTTTCCTTCCTTCCTTCCTTCCTTCCTTCCTTCCTTCCTTCCTTCCTTCCTTCCTTTCTTTCTTTCTTTCTTTCTTTCTTTCTTTCTTTCTTTCTTTCTTTCTTTCTTTCTTTTTAGATTTCTTTAAATTCTTTTCTTTAAGATTTTATTTATTTATTTTTAGAAAGAGGGGAAGGGAAGGAAAAAGAGAGGGAGAGAAACAGCAAAGTGTGGTTGCCTCTCGCGTGCCCATCACCAGCAACCTGGCCCTCCACACAGGCATGTGCCCTGACTGGGAATTGAACCAGCAACCCTTTTGTTCACAGGCTGGCACTCAATCCACTGGGCCACACCAGCCAGGGCTAAACTTGACACTTTTCAAATACACTATGTCATCAGTTTATATAACTCCCCTATGCAATAGTGGGGGCACTCCATTTTATTAATAAGGAGACTGAAGCTCAGAGAAGCAAGGCACTTTCCTAAGGATGTATAATTAATGAGTGGAGAACCAAAGTATGAAGTAACACACCCAAGATCATCTTCCCAGAAAACTTTTGAGAAGCCCCCTCAGGAGAAGAAAGGCAAGTCAGGAGATTCTTGGGGTCTCGTTAGCCTAACTGAAGGAATCAAAGTCCCTTAAAACTAGACCCAATCTGATCCAACTGCAATTTATAAAGATTCTGAAGTGGGGGGGGGGGATGGCAATTAATGACACTGAATTAACAGAGGATTCTGTAGCCTTGCTGAGCAGAGATTTTTATCCAAACTCTTTCTATAACTGCTTTGGATTTTCAGTGAAAATTAGTAGTAAATAATAAAAAGAGATGAGGACTGTGTCAGGGAAATTTCCTCAGGAGATTATGGGGGGTTTTGGTGGTGTTTCAAGATCTAGAGACAATGAAGAGTGGAAAGGAGAAAAATTTGTTGTCAGGTCCATATTGACCAAAACACTTCACATGCACATATTTGCAGGAGTATTTCTGATTTGCTGTGTGTACTTGCTGGTGTTCTTCTGGGAAAGAATGCCCTTTCTCCTGAAAAAGCCATCATCATTGGCAAAAAAAAATGTTTTGTTAAAATGTGAAAGCTCAGTCTTAAGTTAGTGTGGTTGGGACCAATGACTATTGCTTTGAAATGCAGATGGGAATTGTGAAGCTGTGAGCAGGATTGTGCAAGGAAAATGGCATTGTCCAGGCTGGGGGAAGAGGCTGGGACCTGTGTCAGATGCAAGGAGGTAGCCTGAACAATGGAAATGCTACTGCAAACTACACAGCACCATCACTGCAAGGCCACCCACTTCTGCGATGGACTTACCAGAGTTCCCTGCTACTCACCTACCTGAGGGTTGGCAGGGGGTGGGGGAGAGAGGAACTACCCTGTTTGCACTTGCTTCCAGCACAGGATATCTCTCCTGCGCCTTCTCTCCACCCCCACTCACACCTGGCAGTGTCCAGAGTGGTCTCCGTCACACAGTATCCATTGGGCGCCAACTCCAGACAAAGCACTTTACCAGCTGTAAGGGAATTTTGGGCTCAGCTTCCAGAGTTGAAGTCAACAGGCCATGCTGCTAGTTAGTTCAGCTCAAGTTCAATGCTACCCACTCTGCTCACCCATTTATTTGATAAAAGAATACTTTTAAACTATGAAACAAGTCCTTACTTGTGTGACTTGTCATTGTAGGCCCCATTGCTAGTAACCTGTGAGGCAATTGTTGGCTGATTTCTGGCTTGGGGACTTGGGTTCCCTCTCCTTTCGGATGGTTTGTCCCATTTCTCCCTTGCAGCCTCAACTTAAGCTATTGTGTCATGAGAAGGGTTAGAGCAGGGATAAGGGGAGTGGGGGAGGAAGGACAGGTCTCGCTCTTTGGGACCCCAAAGAAGCCAGGTTCTTTCCTGTTATCTATCTTCTCCCTGGGCACCTGTGGAGGATGTCCTTTTTCCTGTCTCTGGACTAAACAAATGGGATGCCCTCTGGCCTTGGTCCTGTGGGCTTTGTCCGCAGCCCTGCCCTTTTTCTGTATCCTCTCTGATCTTGTCCCTCTTCCTGCCTCAGTTTTTCTCCTCTCCGCCACCCCCAGGCTCACTTTTCCTGCCTTCCACTCTTTCCAGCTCTCTGACCTCTCCCGGTATTGTTCCAGGGACTCTCCCCTTTATCACCAACCACAGACGGCACTACCTGCTCACATCTGACACGGGTCCCAGCCTTTTCCCCCAGCCTGGACAATGCCATTTGCCTTGCACAATCCTCTCACAGCTTCACAATCCACATCAGCACTTCAAAGTGGAAGTCATCCGTCCCAACCACACTAAAGACAAACATACTTGAGAGTGAGCTTTCACATTGTAACAGAACATTTTTAGCCAATGATGATGGCTTTTTGAGGAGAAAGGGCATTCTTTCCTAGAAGATCACCAGCAAGTACACACAGCAAATCAAAAATACTCCTGCAAATACATGTATGTGAAATGTTTTGGTGAATATGGACCTAAGAACAATTTTTTTCCTCTTCTCTTTAGTGTCTCTAGAAAATCTTAAAAACACCATAAAAAAAAAAAACTTTACAATCTCCTGAGGAAATTCCCTGACATAGTCCTGGGTCTTATTTACTATATACACAAATGACTCTATTAAAAAGAAAATTTATGTAGTCCTGTGTCAAAAGCCAAGAAGAAAAATATATTTCAGAATGAGAAAGAAGTAAGCAACTACAAAGTCAAATGGAATTCTGGAACAACTTCAAGGCATGATGGAGTAGGACAAGCAAGAGGCAGAGTAAGTTGATTTTTGTAGATTGATTTCTTGCTAAGCCAGAGAAACTGGTAGTGTCCGTTCCCACATGTACCACAAAACTTGAACCGCAACTAAAACTGCTCTGAGGGAAGTTAAGGACCAGAAAGCAAGGTATTTCATGGAAACAGAGTTTTAGAGCTGGAAGGGACTTTAAAGATGTTATCTAGGCAATTAGACTGTAAGAAGGTAGGTTCCATGAAGTCAGTCTCAAATGGTACACTGGATAATAGAGTGATAGCTAGCACGTAGTTTTTAATTACTGCTGTGGAAAGTACACAACGTGAGATCTTCCCTCCTGACAAATGGTTGGATGCAATGTGTTCTTGTTGTACCTCGGATTTCTAGTGCTCACCCATCTTGCTTGACTGAAACCTTACATCTGTTGACTATGAATTCCCCTTTGCTTCCTCTACCCAAAACATTACAACGTGGTACCCCCCCCCATGCTAAGTGGGTTTTATACGTTATTTTATTTCACCACCCAACAGCCCTGTGGAAAAGGTACTACTATCATCCTCATTTTCCAAATGAGGAAAATGAGACTCAGATTAATTAACTCATTGAAATCTTTACAGGCAGGAAGGCGCAGGGCTGGTACTTGAACAGAAGCATCTTGTCTTAACCTCTGTGCTCTCAAATCATCATGAGGGTTTTGTCCATTCAAACTTATGGTTAAATGACTCAGGTGAGGAAAGCAGATGCATTTAAGAAGAACTTTTTAGGTTTTTCCTTTCTGGATGGACAGTGCCTATGTTAGTCAGAATAATCTAGGTGGCAATACAGTAACAAAAGATCCCCAATTCTCAATGTCTTACAACAACAAACATTCATTTCTCACTCACACTGTGTTGGGTCAGTAGTGAGTTAGGCTTCGCATTGTCCTCAGACAAGACTTAGGCTGGCTGCTCAAGAACATCGCTCTGGAATGTCATCGAGCACAATGGCTGCGGGGTGGAAAGACAGTGACTTGCGCACTGACTTTAAAATCTTCTTCTTAAAGGTGACATTCATTAATTCTGCTCATATTTCATTGGCCAGAGCAAGTTCCACGGCCATGCCTAACTTCAAGAATGTGGGGAAATACAGCCTCTAAGGATTGAGTGCTACTGTGTTATATGGCATGAGAGCACTGCCGACAAGGGAAGCCTGAAAATACTGGTAAAAAGTCCCAGTGGCTACCGCAGTATCAGATTGCCCGGAGGTGTCCCGTGACTCTGATTGTGCTGACTACCCTAATCCTGAAACTGAAGTGAGTTTGAGGACTTTGAATGTGCTTGTGTACTTCGTGAACAGGTCTAATTCCGAATCATTTATTCTCACTGTGGCTCTTTTAGACCACTAAATATACTTTCCCTCAAGTACGGAACTACACAGGTAACATTTCAGACCAAATTCCTAAAAATAAAATTTAGATAAAACTACATGAAGTCCATATACCAACCAACAGAAAAACGGAAACTTTATGACATGATATATTACTTCCAGAAATTTCTAGCATATTGCCTGGCACAAAGTAAGCACTCAATAATTGTTAGCTTCCTGAAACATATCAGACTCCAATTAATCTTTCTGAAAGAGACTCATTCATCTCAGTATCTGCCAAAGACTGCTGAAGGCTAGCAATGCTTCTGGCTCTCATGCTAATTACCAGACATACAACATACTACAAAATTAAAGGACAAAAGTGAATGACCTGGAGAGATGTTGTCCCAAAACTCTTCTCCAGGGAGAAGATGAAGAAATGTTCTCTGGGCCACAGTTATTTTCTCATGATCTAAACCTCTAGCTCTTTCTAAGTAAGCAGAGCAGTTTTCAAACATTTCTGACACATGCTGATCATCATCAGCACCCTCTTCAACATGCAATTACACAGAATTGGTACAGAATACTGGGGGTAAAGGCAGGTGGAGGGCAACAGAGGTTATTTTCTCAGGAAAAACAGAACGAAGCTACAATGGGCACGATGGAATTTTCCTGCTATCTGCTGGAAAGATAGTTATGGTATCCAGAGGCAAAATGCTAAAAAAATAAAAAATGAAAACCTCCACATGAAAGTGAAGAGTGTTTATCAGAATTGTAAATCTTGAGGGAAACCCATGGTATGAGAGCAATTCTCTCTGAGAACTGAGAAAACAAACAAGAGCAGTGCCAATCACATAACCCTGCTCCTCCCCTTTTCTGATTAAAACTGGGGTCAAAGGAATGCCAGTCTGTTAGTGGGGGGGGGGGGAGGATTTTCTTTCCTAGTTTCACCCATGATGAAGGCACTTTGATGATGGAAGAGCTCCCCAACTTTACTCTACCTTACTTAACCCCAGCTATGAATACCTCCAACTGAAACCTTGCTGCTTCAATTTGCAGTATGAAGAAATGCTTGCTGGGGGATCTTTCTAGCCGGATACCCTTGAATACACTTCCTGATGAAGTGGGAGATGCGCCAGCTGCCACTACAGATGCTGAATGAGCTGGGAACAAGCGAAGCTGATTGTAATAACATGTTGCACAAGGCTGAAGGAGGGATGGTGGTGGACAGCCCCGGTTCGGTGGGTAGGCACCTTCCAGCTAAGCAGAGGCCACGGCCAAACGTGGCCCACAGCTAGAGCGAAACTATGAGGATCGCTTGCTAATATGTTATCTGGCAGGGAGGGCTGAAGAATCTCTCTTAAAAAGAAAAAGAAATGGTAACATTGGGAGAAATGAAAAGTTTCTTGCTGCTGAAGATCGCGATCGGCGGTGTAAGTAAACTGCGTAGGCTGTGATTTCAGTGACAAAGAGATGGCTCTCAGCCAAGAAATCTATCGAGTTACTACTCGCAAATGCTTTCATCTCTGTCACTACAGATGTATTTCTTTGATCTAAGTTGTGTTGGGTTGTTAGAATGAAAATTCCGGCCATACCAAGTCAGCATCCAATCCTTTGCACCAGTCTATGAATTAGTTAAATATATTAGCATCCTATCCCAGAGAATTGTCAACACCTCCTAGCAGCAAAATGGGGGAGAGAGAAAAGTAAAAGGGTGTTCTGTGCCTGTGGGGGATTTTATAGAAAACAGGAACAGATTACTTTAGACTTAAAAATCAGAGGTTGAGAGTTAGGTTTTCGGAAGTATCATAGAAGGAAGAAAACAGATGGGGATGGCAAAAGTGCAGTTCAATTCTATTCCTTAATTTTAACGTTCTTGTTTGTTTCAATAAATTGATGAATGGAGTCATTTGCAAAAATGGTATTTTTGAAGGCTAAGATACACTAATCTTTTAGGTCAAAGATGAAGTCCTGAAAACTAGCATTGTCTTTTCCTTATTGCTTTTCACTGCCTAGAAAACCACTTGTCACATGGAAAACAAAAGACATTTTTTTCACAAATGAATAAATAAAACTAAATCTATAAATCCAAACAAACAGCATTTCCCTCACAGTTATCACATGGGAGGCTGTAAACTTATTCCAATTGTCTCCTCATTGCTTAAAACATATTCAGACACTGTTCTGAGAGTTGGCAAAGCAAGTGACAAAGTCATTTTTAAATCATCAATGGTGTCAAGTAATCTCCCTCTGGTGAAGTATTTGGTTTTATTGTTTTTTTAATTTGTTACAAGTTCAATAGCTGATAAATTGGCAAGCCAGTTCTATTTTTTAATCAAAAATGAGATGTAATTTGTTTAAATAGTTAGGCCAACTTTCTTATGTGACACAGCAAATCTAAAAGAGAGTTCCAACCACTACCAGAAAGTTCTAAACAATCGCAGCTTTGTCAGGCCAATTGGCTAGACACCCCAAATGGTTCCTTTGAAAGATAAGGCTCCCTTGGATATCTAAATTTTGGTCTGTTTGCCCTTAAACAAACAAATGAACAAAAATTGTATTAAAGTCACACTCTATGTATCATGAAAAAGGAAAACATTTTTTTAATCGCTTTCGAGGTAGGGCAACAATGTACATACTCTCTTTGTATCACCGGATCTCACCACTCACCCTACATCCAGTTTAGGTAATAAATACTGTATGTACATAGCAAGGACTCCCACATTTACATATGTCCAGCTCTGACCTATCCCCTGAGCTCTCAAGTTACTTGTTCAACTTTCTACTAGACTCCCCACTTAGATGTGTAATACTTACCTCAAAATCACCATGTCTAAAAAAGGTCTTGTATCCTTTAGTCTTTCATTTCTCAATTCTTGCACATAAGTCTAATATCCCTTCAACCAGAGTGCTCTATCAAAAACGTGAATCAGGCAGTGCAAACCCTCTAAGACCTACCATCATCTTAAAATCCAATCTCATCGCCACAGGGCATAGCACTCTGACCCGGCCTCTGCCTCTGCCTCAGCTCCAACAACTCTGTCCCTTCACTCACTTGGCACCAGCCCCTCTGCCCTGCCTGCTCTTCCCCGAACCATCCAGCTCATTCCAGACTCAACACCTTACACCTTCTCTCCCTTCTGCCTAGGATTCCCTTCCTCCAAATCTTCAGATGTCTAATTCCTTCTCATCATCAGGACTCTGTTCAAACGTCATCTTCTTAAGCAGATTTCTTCATCCCTAAAATGTCCCCACTCTAGCCACTCTCTACTCCCTAACCCCTCATTGGAATAATCACCTCTGCAGTCATTATTTTGTTGTTTAGTGTCAGTGCCCCTACATCTAGAATGTCAGTGCTATGAAGGCAAGACTTTTCCTTGACTTGTTTACGGTTAGAGTTTAGAATAGTACTTGGCACATAGTAGGCATACTACTATGAATGAATGAATGAATGAATGAATGAATATTCAGCAAACCATAAAAATTATATGGTAGTTTTAAGAAAGATTTTTTATCAGATTGCCCTATTCTGAAAGTAAAAAATAAAATAAGTTGCTAATGCAACCATCAGTTATGTAAAGAAACCATTGGATTTAGAATGAAAGTGTGTACACAGGCTTGCCTAGGTTACTCGTATAGCCTCTGTTACGTATTAGCTGGCAAACTGGGTATGCATCATTTCACACTGTCTTCACTGTCTTTGATCAATGAGTCAAACGGTTCCTTGGGCAGGTGGAAGATGACCTGAAATAAAGGAATATACATTAACCTGGCCAGTGCTGAGAAGGTGCAGAAAGTGACCGATGCTGGCATCAACGGGATGTCCTTCTTTGCTCTGTCCCCTTGTAAAGTGTGGAGCCTGTTGGAAAAGAAGCTTCACATGAATTCAAAGCCTTATCTTATCAAATCCGCATAATTATTCTAACTCTGTGGCATCATCTGCATGCAGCCAGGGATGAAGCCGTGCCACAATTAAAACAATATCATGGAACAAATTACAAAGAGCGAGACAGCCTGTGCTATCTTTCTGCTCGGTGTCCATGTGCTACCCAGAGGAACGTAATTCTACTGCGCAAACACCATTGACGTCTTCCAACATATTTTTAAATCCCTGGCTGCCTGAGGGGTGAGTCAGGTCAGAGAAGGACGGGTGATGACAAAGAGTGGGGAAGAATCCTGAATGAAGTTTGGGCTTTTAGAAAAGCCTTTCATCACAAGAGGGGAAAATAATTAAAAATGATTCTCAGGGCAACATTTTTTCTGTTAAAAAAAACTGTCTCATCAGAATGCCAGACAGTTTGGCTGGACCACAGGCATTATCTAGAAGACAGAAAGACCTGGCAGATGTTTCTCCATTTAGACCAAAGCTACACTTCTTTTCCTAGTCAGAGAAGATGAGGGAAAGAAGAAAGAATCCAGAAGCATTCGATTCATCATTGCACATGTTTATTCACACAAGGCCAATCGTCTGAGTAAAACACATTACGTGTATGCATCCCTGTGTTAACAATGGGTTTATGTGTTGTTTTCATTGATATTCTTACTGTTTTTATTTCTAACTAGTGATGGGAGAGGCAGCCGATAAGTACATGGGCGAAATGGCAAAACAAAGATAACTGACATAAAAAAATGCCCCAGGTCACTAAGAAATGGCTACAAAATAACTGAAACTGATTTTCTTTCTTACTCTAGTCCAAGGCTACCTTGAGAAAACTGTACAAGTGGAATCACTCTGTGGGGTTATCAAGATAATGGGAGAATAAGCCTTGGTAGAAGGCAAGTATCGGGGCTCGCCTTAGACCAGCTGGTCCCGGAGTAGCAGCATTTGCACGTCCTGGGGACTTGCTAGAAATGCAACTTCTAGAATCCTAACCCAGACCTACTGACTCACTCTGGACATGGGGCCCAGCAATCTTTGTCTTAACAAGGCCTCCTGGTGATTCCGATGCCTGCCCAAGCCTGAGAGCCATGGTGTCCTTTGTGTTACTGTTGTTGAATTCTTTTTTCCCAGCTTTATTGAAATATAATTGACATTTATCAATGCGTAAATTGAAAGTGTACAGCATGATAGTCTTCCATCACTTTTGCTAGAGATTTGCAGAATACAGACAGCCAACCCCTTGGTGTTTTAGGCCTCCCTGTCTCCTCTAACCTTGACCTTCCCCTATGCTAGGACTGTGACTAACAATGAGAATAAACTGCTACCCAAACTCCCCTGTACACCAGAGGAGACGGGTATAGGTAGACCCACCTATCAAACCACATCAGAGAAGGAGAGTGAGAATTCCATGTCTTTTCTCTGGGTAGAGCTATGATATTAGGAAAAAATAATAATTTGTGATAACATTATACATTGGATCTCAGAACTAGAGAGTAATTGATAGACTGCAGTTGCTTTGATTTCTAGTCACCTGAATGTTCCTGGCACTGGACGCTTTGATGGCATCGGAAATCTACACACATTTGTTCAAATGAATGAATAAATTTCACAGGTTCCAGCTATTGTACCTATGGGAGGTAGTTAATCTTCAGTTCTGTTTTTTTCTCTGCTGCTTCCAGAGCGCTGTCTTACCTGGCCATGTACATCACCCCGCAAATAGGGAGAAGTGGCCATTTACCTGGTTCCCTGAATTAAAACAAACAAACAAGCAAAATGTAACCAAAGACACTGAAATTGAGAACAGGCTGACAGTGACCAGAGGGGAGAGGGGAGAGAATTTCAGGGGGAAATGGTGAAGGGTTTGCAGGAACAAATATAAAGGACACATGGACAATAACAACTCAGGGGTAGAAATGGGAGGGAGGTGGGGAGGGCTGGGGGAGGTGGGCTGGTATAGGGGAAAAGGCAGAAAACTGTACTTGAACAATTAAAATAAAAAAAAATACTTCTAAAAAAAAGTCAGACCTGATTGGAAAAGCATGAATGCCATTCATTCATACTTGTGTTTATTAACCAAATGTTCATTACACATCACTCGCATGGTAGGCACTGGGCTAGAAACTAGAGAAGCACACTCCCACCTTAAATCATCCTCCACCTGGGAGCACACAATTTAGTAGAAGGCAACACCTGTGAATAATTAAGCACAAAAAGATGCTAGTTTCTATGATGGAAGTGAGCACAGGATTTGACATGTGACAAAAGGGGACAATTCTACTTCTAAGAGTGTGGCAAGGTGTCTGGTAACCTTGTGCCGGACTGTACTCTGTATATACTTCTACCCCAGCAACTCAAATGACGTCTGCTCTGTGGGGATTAAAATCTTGGTCTGTGATCTGAGAGTGGTAATGGTCAGCATTAGTTAGTTCAGAATTGGTCAGGGACATAAGGATTTGAAAAAAATCAAACCTTTCCTTAGACAGAGTCATCTGAATGTTTGTACCGCAAACTACTTTCGTTGGGCTGCACACCAAATCTGTGCCTGTTCGTCTGTGCCTCCTTGGCGACTGAAGTCAAGGCCTAGTTCTTGGCAAAAATAATTTGAGCAACATGCCACCCACTCCCCTCTCTGCTGCCACAGTGATTCTAGACTTTGTACAAATCTACCCTAAGCAACTAGGGACTATAACTAGGGGGGCTGATTTCCTGAAAAAGCAAAGGGAATGGAGTTGCCAAAAGAGTTTCTAGGAGGATATGCCTGGAATTTGGGATTTTTGATTTGTGTTTCTACAAACCCTGGGCAAGCTGCCCTACTAAAATTACCATTAAGTTGAATTTATGACCGAGTAATGGTACATTTCTCTCATTAAAGACAGATCTTCTCTATCTGTCTGGGCCGGAGCATGACCTGCGTGGGAAAACAATGAATTACAGCCCCTCACTGCTCCTTTGTGTGCCTGGGGAGTAGAGGTGAGATGCCACAGAGGTTAAGGTCAGCTTTGTGATTTGTGTCCCAGGAGGGCAAAAAAAAAATCAGTTCAAGGGTTTGCTAAAGGATCAGCAAGGTAATTGATCACCAGTGCCCTGGCATGATTCTGCGGTTGGAATGCCTCTGAAACCGTTCCCAAATGGCACCGGGGATTAAGGAAGATTCTTGAACAGAGAGTAAGTTATACGACCCAGGGCGTACTTCACCTCTGCCCTTGACCTGGGTGTTGTGGAGAAGAACACTTCACCTGCGTGACCGCTCGCCTGTCAAGGAGGTGGAATAACGGCTGCAACCCAGATGGAGCCCCCCAAAGCACCGGGACACCCTTCAAAGTCAGTTATTTCGAGGGGCTTCCTCAACTTTTCTGTTAAAATTAGAAACACAGAAACAGATGAAAATAAAACCTGATTTCAATCCTTAATCCCAAATTTTAGATGCTGACACTGATGTCCTTTGCTTGAACTTTCCAACATTTCTTCACGTTTAGGTTTTTGCCCAGAGAGAACAACAATGATAATTGTAACAGTTAATATTGAGTGTTTGAAACTTTGGGCCTGGCACTGTACTAAGCCCTTTACCTGTGTTTTATGCCATTACCACTACCCGGGGCTGGGGGGGATTTTTAGCTCCATTGGCAGATGAGAACCTGGGGGTTTGTGGAAGCCAACCCACGGATAATGCTGGAACTCAGACCCAGGCTGGGCTCTTTCTAAAGTCCATACGTATTCTTAAGCAGAAATGAGCTCTAAGAGAGGAAATAACAAACAATGAAGGAATTCCTACCTGTTCTTAAAATTCTAGATCAAATTTTTCAAATATTAGATATAAATTTTAATATTAGGAGGCTTAATAATTGGCTGCTTGGGACTATCTCTTTTAAATTACTGTCATCTTACAGAAATCCATTCAATAGCCATTCTGTTCTGACCTACGATTAACCATATCTTCCTATTCTGCACTTAGGATATTTAAAGCAAAAACATTTCAAGATAAATTATCTTAACTCCATTCGGTTCTCAAACTCCATTCTTCTGCAAGTCTTGTATTCTTTATGGCCTTGGATCATATCATATAATAAATTCTTTTACATTATCAAATATTTCATTATATGGTCCTCAAAACTTTATTCCATTTAAGAACTTATAATTTATTCCAACCATTTCTGGAAATAAGTTATTATAAACTTTTCGATGATGCAAGGTCCTCTAAGAATCCATGCTTCTAAAGGCCTTCTGTAGCTCTCCAAAACAAATCCAGACTTCTGTGTATTGTCGTTTGGGGTTTGCACTTGGTTTCTCTATCCGCCCACCATTGTAAACTGTTACACTACATGCCGTCAGTGGGCCTTGCTGCTTATAATCTATCTTGCTTTATAAATAACTGTCTGGATAAAGGCCTGAGGGAACATTCATGTTTTTACTGTGGAGTAAAGTGCATGGGCTTCGTGACATGTATTTTCACATTATCATTTAGTTTACCTCTGAGTTCATAACAGTCTTCCCAATGGTTATGTCTGACCAAAGACGTAAGTGAACGTGAATGTTAGTTGGATTGTTTTGCAAGTCATATATGCATATATAGAAATAGAAATAGATACAGATAATGATAAAGGTATAGATATATAAATAGCATGCCTGGGTGTTTAACTCAAAATTGTTTGCAGACCAGACATAATACGGTGAGAACCATGAGAATAAAGGTCTTTTTCAAACTGGAGACTGTTTTTAAAAGTTTGTTTTGGGCCCAGAATTTAAGTTTAAACATTACTTACCACAGCGCTTGTTTATATTACAATGCTTCATACAGAAAAGTGATTCAATAAATGCTAACTAAAGAATACCATACAAAAAGGCATCCAATGCCAAATCATTGAACTGTTTGCTCACACTTCGTTATTCCCAGATCCACCTATGCTCCTCTTTGAGGTTAAAACAGTCTATAAAATAGCTCACATGTGCTAAAAAATTATTTTTCTTTAAGAACATACTAAACACTAAGAGAATAAAAATATAAGCCACCTACTGAGACAAAATATTTACAAATTATATATCTACTAAAGAATATTTACTAAGAATATATTTTTTTAAATCTCAAAATTCAATAAGAAAATTGACAAAGATTTGGACAGACAATTCACCAAAGAAGATATATAGATGGCAGATAAGTACATGCAAAGATTTTTGACATCATTAATTGGAGAAATACAGATATGAATCACAATGAGATACTACCACATGCTTATTAGAATGGCTAAAATGAAAAAGAACGACCATACAAAATGTTGGTGAGGGGACAGAGGAACCAAAATTCACAGACCATTGGTGGGAATGTGAAATGGTGCAACCACTTGGTAAAGCAGTTTCTTGAAATATTAAATGTATAATTACCAGAAGATTCAGCCACTCCACTCCTAGGTATTTACTCAAGAAAAATAGCAAGAATTCATATATGAATCTTTGTAGCAGATTTATAAATAATAACCAAAAGCTGGAAACAACCCAACAAGTGAATAGATAAATGGATTGTGTGGCATATCTATATAATGGAATATTGCATAGCAACTAAAATAAGTGAATTATTTATGCCTTCAGCAACATGCTATATCTCAAAATAATGATGCTGAGTGATTTTGACTATGGTAGTGGTTTTTTGGAGGTATAGATGTGTCAAAAATTCTCAGATTATATACTTTAAAATCATTCAGCTTATGGTTTTTCCATTATATCTCAATAAAGCTATAGCAATGGGCAAAAAATGAACACAGCAAACAAAAGAAAGAGGATCAAGCAGTTTCAGGATGAAAAGCTTGGCTCTGAAGTAAATTTAACAGATTAATCCATTTACCAATGGATTTGTTATAATCTACCAATCCACTTTGTTTTATGAATAAGGTTAATTGAGAGCTAGACAATGGTTAGCCAACAGGTGAATTTTCAGGAACACTAACAGAACAAAAGATTAGAAAATTTGACAATTCGTAATTCAAAAAACACACCAAGTAGTCCTCTTAGGGAAAATCAGAATTTTGTGTTGCTTACAGTTAAATATGGGTTCAGGGTGCCGTGATATGCTCCATGCTTAAGGCTTTTAAACATCTTAATCCTGCCACGGACCCACGGACATCATATGGCTTTGACTGAGCTCCTCATCAGTGGCGGGGCAACAACTCACATCTTCAAACTCTCATCTCAGGGCTCCCATTCTCAGGACAGATTCACAGGCTGGAAGAGCGGACTGAGTGCCAGGCCACTGAGCCACACCAGTCAGAGTTCTACTCAGTTTTTATAAAAAATCAAGACTACTGAAATGAACTTTTCCAGGTTCTCAACATAGCCTGATCACAATACTGTCATCAGGCACACAGATGTGGACCCACTGAATGTGTCTGAATGTATCTTCTTTGGGTGTATATGGGATGTCCCAGCTGAGGCTGATTGCCTTCAGAACCACCACAGGACACACAGTTCATTGCCTGTCTGTCACCAGTCTAAGATTACAGCATTTCCTCTGTGAATTGGATCTTCACATTTTCCTTCCCTTTTACTTCTTTATTAAAAAAAAAAAAATCCCCCTGCACCATATCTACCACACATACACATATTGAGAAAAAGAAGATGCTGAAGTATCTGTGCTTCAATTCAATCTTAATTTTCACAAAACACTCCTCCACCCCAGCACACCTAATAGGTAGAGGGACTTCATACGCATTATCCTATATACTCTCTTCAGATATTCCCCCTTTAAAGATTAGGAAACTAACTGAGCTTCAGAAAGTTTAGCAGAGGAAAAGGTGGAAGAAAAAATAGATTATTCCAAAGTTTTGGAAGAAAGCCAGTCTAACATATCTGGAAAAGTATTCCCAGCATAAGAAGAGGGAGAAGAGAAAAAAAAAATTGAAGAGACAATGGTCAAGAATTATCTGAAATTAATAAAAGGAAAAACAAAAGAAAAAATTGTAAAACTCAGAAAATCCCAAGCAAGATAAATACACATAAAAATAACACAGCTATGAAAATTGTAGTTAAACTGCTGAAGATAAAGAGAAAAATCTTGTAGAGACAAAGAAAGAAATATTTTTCATAGAGGAAGATAAAAATCACAGCAGACTTTGTCAAACTGTATAATCCAGGAAATAATGGAACATCTTTAAGTAATAAGAGAAACAAATTAAACAATTTAGAATTATATGCTTAGCAAAAATATCTTTCAATAAAGATTTCCTCAAACAAAAGAGGAAAGGATTCATTGCCTGAAGACCTGTACTACAAGAAATATTAAAAGAAGTTCTTCAGGTAGAAGTATGATACCAGATGGAAATTTGTGTCTATAGAAAGTAATAAAGGGCACAGAAATGGTGAAAATGCAATTAAATATAAGAGTTATGATAGTAATAATATATTGGGTTAGCAAAAAAAAATTTTTTTCAGTAAGATGGCTCTAGTAGCGCTTAATTGTCTTTAACTTCATTCGAAATAATTTTGTTAGATTGTAACATGACAGCTGTCATATCAGTGTATATTTTTAGAAAACTAACCAATACTGGTGAATTTTTGTGTAGCCACTTTAATATTGAAGATGGAAGAAAATATGCAACATTTTTGGCATATTATGCTTTATTATTTCAAGAAAGGTAAAAATTCAAATGAACACACAAGAAGATTTGTGCAGTGTGTGGAAGAGGCGCTGTGACTGATTGAATGTGTCAAAGTGGTTTACGAAGTTTCCTACTGGAGATTCTCGGACGATGCTCCGTGACCAGGCAGACTCACTGAAATCGATAGCAATCAAATGGAGACATTAATTGAGAACAATCAACATTCTACCATGTGGAAGATAGCTGATATACTCAAAATATCCAAATCAATAAAGTTACTGGTGAAAATGAAAAATGTGTCTTTTATTTTATGGAGAAACTAAACAGACTTTTTGGCGAACCCAGTAAGTATGTATGGAGTTGACAATATGTGCAGAAGAAAAACATATTAACAATAGCCTAAAGATCAGAGGAGAGGAAATGAAAATATATTTGGTCAAGTTTCTACACTATGTATGAAGTGATATGTTTGCAAGTGAACTGTGAGTATTGAAGAGGTTTCTTTTAAATCCCAGAGCAGCCATTAATAATTCAACCGTGAAAAGAAGTGAAATAATAAACAGTATTATTTAACATAGTCACTAAAGAGGAAAGAAAGAAAAAAGAACCATTGAGACATGTAGAAAACATAGCAGATGGTATATTTAAACCCAGCTACATCAATATTACATTTAATACACTGTAACTGAAATTAACACTCTGATTAAAAGACTGAAAATGTCAGGTTAGATTTAAAAGGAAAACCCAACTACACATTTTCTACAATGAATTTGATTTCAATATAAAGGCATAGGTAAGTGAAAAGTAAAACAATGGAAAAATAATACTACTAATCAAAGGAAGTTGGAATACCTATATTAATGCCAGATAAACTAAATTTCAGAATAAGATATATTAACAGCAATAAAGATATTGCATTATTATAAAGATCAATTCAAGAGGAAATAACAATGTTACTTGTAAATGTACTTAATAACAGCTTCAACATACCTAAAGTAGAAACTATAAAACTGAAAGAAGTAGAGAAATACACTAGTATAGTTAGAGATTTCAATACTTCCCTCTCAGTAATTGAAAGAACAAGTAGCAAGTAATTGAAAGAACAAACATCAGCTGATGAAGAGGAGACTGGAGTAATACCATAAAGTAAATTGACAATAATTAAAGAACAATTCATAATTCTAACAACAGCAGAATATAGAATCTTCAAACACACATGGAACACTGACCAAGATAGACAATATTCTGGCCCGCAGAACAATAAATTTAAAATGATAAAATCAAAGAAAGTATGTTCTCTAAACACAGAAAAATGAAACTAGAAATCAATAAAAAAAAGAGATCTAAGAATCCCCAAATTTGGGGATTAAACAACACACATCTAAATAACCCACAAGGTAAAAAGAAAGTAAAGTAACAGATTAGAAAATATTTTGAATGGAATAGAAATACAGCATATCAAAATCTGTGAAACACAATGGTGCTTATATAAGCTCCCAGAGCTCGAAATAAGAAAAAAAAAAAAAACACCCCCCACACAATTTAAAAATAGGCAAAGCAAACAATTGGGACCAACCCTTCACTGAAGAATATGAATGGTACATAAGCACTTAAAAAAATTTAATATCATTATTCATTAGGAAAATGTAAATTAACTCCACAATAACATGTAATATTACATCTTTAAATGGATAAAAAAATAAAATAAATAAATTGGGTTGATGGAAATATTCTATGTCTTATTATAGTGGTGGGTACATAACTGTATTGTTTTTCAAAATTTATGGAACCGTATACCTATAAAAGGTGAACTTTAGCTTATGTATCTCAATAAACCCAACCTGAAAAAAACAACAACATTGTGCTGAGTGAAAAAGCTGGACACGACAAAACTGTATATTTCCCTCCCAATGCCTCTCCACTGGGCCATGCTTTTCCCGCCTGCCTGCAGTCTCCGCCTTCTCCTATTCATCCTGCAAGACCTACTACAGGGTCAACCCTTTTACAGAGGCTTCTGCGACCTGTCCGTCCACCCATCAGCAGATTTAAAAGTTTTCTATTCTTTGCTATCATAGCTCACTACAGATTTCTTTTTCATAATACTTGTCATGTTGCTCTATGACTGTTCACAAAATCTTCTCTCCACTGGACTGTAAACTCTCACAAGACTGTCATTTTTCTATCCCCAGCATCTATCACATGCCCGGTACATAGTGGTTGCTCAGTAAATTTATAATGAACGAGCTGTAGAGGGAGGTTAAATTCTTCTGTAACAGTTCCAAGTGTAATCAAGGTATGCTACATATTTAATGCCACCATTAATCAACAAATCCATGGTTGCCAGGAGGAGCCTTCTCTAACCGCACTTGGAAACACAGGCATTTCCAGCTTTCCAGTTTTGTTGGCTCATTTCCACTCCTTACAATTAGCTTGTCCAACACAGGATCACAGAAAACCAAGTTTACAGAGTTTAAGTCCAAGAATCTCCTATATACACATGGATGTGGTCATATCCCCTCACCCAGGCGGAATTACTGCAAACCAAAGGGAGACATTCTTTTTTCCAGTTTCTCCAAACTGGAAACACAAGCAAAGGCAGTGAAACTGCATACCTTGTACCATTTGCCTTCCCTCTACCTTTTTCCATCAACTAATTTTGGAATCTTAAGGTTTCAAGATATATCTTGAAAATTAAACACTTCTCTGATGATGCTATTTAAAAGAGTTTTCAAGGTTATCCTCTGGGACACTTAAGTTGATGTACTTTCAGCTTCCATTGAAACCCAAGTCAATCTGCTGTTTTCTACTCCATATGGTCTGGCAAGTAACTCCTCCCTTTTCCACTGCAGGGGGTTAACCCCCACAGCAGACACAGTGAGTCACAAGGACAAGAACCAAATGATGTAGATGACCCCATCACAACCACTCAAGCTGGTGTAAACATTCTAACATGGCATGGCGATTAGATGTGAAGAGTACAATGTTCCTTCTTCCCAGACCTGAGTCATCTTCCTCAAATGGAATAGCAGTCAGTTTTTAATTGACTTCCTCGTAGCAATGGCAGATATTTTGCCTATTGTTTACAGTGAAGTTTATGGCAAGAAAGATGTTGCTATAACTACAAAAAAGAAAGTATGCTTTCTTATCTCCAAGTACTCCCTTTTAGCTCATTACGCTCTAGCCGCCCTGCACTACTTACTGATGAATGTGACATTTGTCTCCTTTCACAGGGATGGCTTATGCCAAGAAAATTCTCCTACACAAGAAGATAACTAGAAATTAGTGTAGAGAAATGCAATAATAGTCCAATGTATATGATCTATAAGGAGAAACTGGGGGGAAAGATTCTTTATAGTATGACAATACTATAATTCAACTGATCTCAAGGAACTTAGTGAACAGGAATGATGGTCTGAAAACCCTTCCTTGGCACCTTCCTTTCAGTATTAGATATCATATAACCCTTGTAGTATCCAAGTCTGGTAGATACGATTAACTCCATTTTACAAATAAGGAAACTGAGGCACAGAAGGTTGAGTAAGAAACAAAGGCTTTATTCTATTTTAACTCACTAAAGCCTTCAGTTTATAGGATTGGCAGTGGGGGTGGGAGAGTTTCTGCTCCAGACAAATTGATCCACTCATTGACATCACAACCCTGACCCACCAAACATGCCCTCCCTGATCCAGCCTTCAAATCTCAACCCCAGTTCCACTCTTACAAGAAGCCTTCTCAGATCCTGCTCCGCACAGGGACTGAACCCTTCCCCACCTCTCATTGTCTTTTTTCTCTGCTCTGTTCACATTGTCCTTGTCACATTTTGCCAGGTATTAGTAGCTGTTTTCCCAAGTGTATGTCTTTCCTTTCCAACCAGCTTGTAAGTAACACACCCCACCATTCTTAAAAATAATTCTGAGCACCCAGTTGAATACCAATGTGTGATAAGCATTTACAAATAAATGAATGAATGAATCATTTATAGAAGAAACATTTAAAAACATTTCTTTTGAATACCCTACCACCACTTACTGTCTACACTTTCTATATTTACATTGCAACAGGAGTATGGTTCTCATTTGCCACAGAAAAAGTAAATCTAAATTCAAGAGTTTTCAACAGCAACAGTTGAAACAACAGCCCCCCCCCTTAAAAAAAAACCAAAAAACAAAAACAAAGCATAAATTACCAGGACCAGAGTTAATTAGATTAACCTGCATTGTGTACAGGCTGTCCTTATAGGCCTTTGTTTTTCCTGCCACAGAATTTGCCTTTCTGAAACGGAGTTGGGAGGCAAGAAGTATTTGCCTGAGGCCCCATAAACGCCTCAGATTGTCCTGTACTCAGATCACAAGCCCTAGAAAGAGTGGTAGGTTTGAGAAGATAGTTGGAAACATTCAAAGTCTCAGTGGAGCCAAAGTGAGGAGAATATTAACTCAGAGAAAAACCCAAGCCAAACAAACATCTTCAGGGAATGATCCACCCCTTTCAAGGGACTTGCCCATTCTTGGGAATTGTGAATCCTTTCTATCTATTTTCCTTTGTCATGCTACATGATTAAGTCTTCTAGTGAATGAGAAAAACACTTGACTTATGTTCCATAAATTCCCACAAAAAAATATGGAAGTTGGAAGCATTTTCATGCTAAGAAGTATTTTTTAAAAAATCAAAAGCATCCACCAGAATGGAGGGGCAGCAAACACCTCCGTCCTGCACCAAATGGAGGTGTTCAGCACTATCCTGGCAAGCGGAGCTACATGCCCTGCCCTCTCCACCCAGCAAGAGGCATCCAAGAAGCCACAGGAAGCTCATTTCAGGCTCCTCCAGCAACATTTCTCGCTCCTGGATCAGGCCCTAGAACCAGCAGATATCCCAAACACAGTACCTGGAATGTAGTCTACATATTTTCTTTGGTCATTAAATTATTTTCACTATTACAATATCTTTGAGAAAAATTCAGGACCAAAAAAATTAAATAATCACCCATAATTATACCTTCTTAAGCTAGCAAATGTTAACAGAACTCTTGAGTTTCTCCCTCAAAACCTTCCCCCATCTCCCAACATTCTCATCTCATTGAATGGCACTGCCATTCACCAATTAGTTTAGATCAGCAACAAATCTAACAATCAGCCTTTATTTCTCTCTATACCCCATTAATCAGCATTTTTTCTAATAGCTTTCATATTATACTTATAAAATTTCAGCTTCATTATAAACTTAATGGGGCTAATATTTTGTAAATATTAAACCAATGTCCTTTTCTGTTGCTCTTCTCCATTACTCTTACTTCCTGACAGGTCATTTAGCTGACATAACCCCAGGGAGCTTCCCCCCGCAGCAAGGAGAAGGCTGTGACTCAGAGGGAGTGCCAACAAGACAGGGGGATATAAAGCCTATTCCTCTGGCCCCAAATGGATTGTGAATAAGGAAGAGAGGCAGGGAAAGCATGTAGTGTAAGGAAAAATAAACCTTGGACTTTGTAAACTGTCAAGATTCAAAACTACATTTTTACAGCAGAATTACCCAGCTCGTCCTGACCAACATAGTAAGTTATACCAAATAATCACACTGATGCTATCTCCAAAATCACGTGGAGCCACTCGGAGCTGACAGCTCTGCCTCTGCTCTACGTTCTAAAGAGGCAGCACCACGCTCAGACTGTTCTGAGAGGTTATAGAGTAGGTGTGGCTCCATGTCTGAAATAAATCAAGAGCATATCTCTCAAGACTTGTGTGAATCCAAGTCTCCCTGCCACTCGGGTATATTCTACTCCTCATGGAATTGCCTCTCCTGCCTCCTGCCCGCTTCTAGACACAACCAATCAGCAGCAGGAAACGAGGTCTGGGAAGAAATAACCTCCTTTCATCAGGCCTCATCTTCTCTTTTTTCCTCCTTCTCATTAAAAACCTGAATGTAATAATCCTTGCTTTTTTTTCCCCCTCTAGCCCCATAACTTTTTAGAAAATCTGACCAGCACATCCTAGGAAGGAAATCTGAACTTAATCACTGATGTATTGCTTTCTACTTACGACATCCAGAATATCACGTCGATATCACTGTCAACGTAAGAAAACGTTCAGAGAAGCTTTGTGAGTTTATTTGAGCCACATTGACAATTGCCCGAAAGCAAAACCTCAATGAATTGAGAAAATGCTCTGGAAAATGGCGGCTTTGCACCTTACTTTATATAATACAATCAAAGGAGAAGGCGTGAGGAGCTCACGTGAAATCCACTGGTGAGAGATTAGGGAGGCGGCAGAAAACGAAGTGGGGAAACCTCTGGGATTGGATAAAAAGTAAAGCGATAGACACGTACCCCTTTTACACAGGTGGGTACAGGGCAGTTAAGAGTCACAATTAACATGACAGTAACAATGAGGGGATGTGGTCCCTGCTCTGGTGTGGTCCTTGGAGAGGTCCCAAAAAAGGGAAGTTACCTTGATCTTCACAAGGCACGTTATCTTAGATGCAAAAGGACAATAGATGCGCTTCATTAAGGTAAAGATTGACTTTTGTGAGGGAAGATTCCTCACAGGACCACGGGCCATAAACTGCTCTTAGTTAATAAGTTTTCATTTCTGACTATCCTTTGTGGCTGAGCTCCTGGGTTTAGCACTTGGCCCCTTTTCTTCCACGTGCCTTATCCTGCAAATTGCCCTTTCAAAAGCAGGACACAATGGGATGTGTCTAAAATTTAGGCTTCCAGCATAAACAGTTACATTTTGCTTGAGATGAATAGATTTGCCCCTCTCACAGCTGCACGTGAACTGAAAATAACAGACTCCTAGCTCACCATCATTAAACTTTAACAGATAATCTGCCTCCTAGTTGGAGTGATTGGAAAAGCCAAATAAAGGTTGAACAATGGAAGGGGCTTCGCAGCAACCCCTCCAAGACAAGGCAGTTTGGCACACAAGGAACCTTATTACAGGACTAAGAAAAGAGGTTGGATTCCCATCTCAAGGTTCTTCCTGGATTCTGTGATCCTTTCATTCCATAATAATAAAGCTATTCTAAAGCCACCTAAGTGGAGCTAAGAGCCTTTCTAGATAAAAATTTTACACTAATTGGAATTGTTTGAATTTAGAACCCACAAGATTAAAAACAAACAAACAAAACCCCTCTAGTTCCTTTGTAAGTCAGGAGATAATTAAATGTATTACTCATAGGAAGAAAGGAAAAAGGAGTTTAAAACAAAAGCATAAAGGTAATTCAAAATAAACTGAGTGATGGTTAGAAGAAAAAAAATTAAATAACATTTAGTGGGGATTTACTAAGAGGCATGCCTTTAAATCTCATAACAGCTCTGTGAGATAGAGACCAAACCCCTCGTGCAGACTGTAGAAAGGAAGCACAGAGATCCGGTGGACACGCGGTGATTGGCAAGGCCAGGATTCCACCCAGGGATCCCATTCCAGACTCTGTCCTTAGCCACTAAGCTATGCTGCCCCTCCTGTAGGAGATACTGAATATAAATCTCAGGTTGACAAGAGACTTCCAGAAACCTGCAAAGAATCTTAGTGCCCAGAAGAACCTTTAGAGTCACCTTCTTGCTAATATCTCATCAGCAGATTATCCAACCTGTGCAAGAATACCTCTACCAATAGGGAATTCACTGCTTCTCAAGGCAAATGATTGAGCAAATGTAATTATTAGAACATTCTTTGCTCTCTTCAGACAAAATCTATTTCTGGCAGCATCCACCTATTGATTTGGGTTCAATGCTTCGGGGCACGTAGTGTGAATCTGAGCTCTTATTCTCATGCCTGCCTTTCAAACATATGAAAACATATTCCAACTCATGATCCCATCTCTTCTCCTGCTTTGTTCTTCTCAATTACTTATTCAGTTATCCCACATGTAGCAGAGGTCCGAGAATCATCACCAGCCTTGTCACTGTCCCCAGAACACCCTCTAGTTTTTCTGTATTATGCTTAAAGCAGAGTGCTCAAAACTGAGCCACATGCTAAAGAACGTTATGATAAGGGCTAGATAGAGCAATAAGTTCAATTTCCTCAACTCCAGACTTTTTATAGCAACGTGTCCAAGAGCAGCTAACTTTTTTGAGTCAGTCATATCAAATCATCAATTCATATTGAAGGAATTGTCACTTTTATTTCATGGTAAAATATAGCATAGCTCCAACAGAGTGTAGAAAATGTATGCACAGTTTTTAAAACTGTAACAAAAGTGAACAGTGTATCCACCTCTCAACTTTAGAAATGGGATATTATATGTGGCCTAGAAGCCTGCCACATACATCTCCCTAATTGCAGCCCTCTTCTTCCCGCCCCAAAGTAAGCACGGCTCTGTATTTTGGGTCCATCGTTTCCATGCTTTTTTCATTATGCTTTCACTGACCATGTGTCCCTAAACAATACATTGCTTAATTTTGCTTTTAAAAATATTGCATAAACTGAGCCAGAATGTGTATATTCTTCTTTCCCTCAATATTATGTTATTGAGATTCATCCCTGTAAGTTCATTTTACAACTTTCACTGCCAAGCTGAATTCCCCAAACTTTCCCCAGAGACGTTTTTTAGATAAGAGAATAGAATCTGTTCTCTTCATCTCTATTACATAGAATCCACCCAATCTCTTCCATATCAGAAGACATCTCTTACTGAATAAAAGGCTTAAATTTGTATAGGGAATACCACTCATACTGTATCCCCTGGACTGGCCTCTAGGGTCCCTTTAAACATAGGAGCCCCAAGTTTTGAAGGGATTGCTAAGAAAGAACTATGCTTCCATTAATTAATCCACATACTGAAAAGAAATTTTAATTTTAAAAAAGTCAGATGTCTAATAAACTTAAAGCTGATTTTAAATTCAAACTCAAACAACAATTATAATTTTGTTTTGCCACAGGTGTAAACTATACACATTTAATTTTTCTCAGGAAAGAAATTTCTCTAATTGACAATATTCTCAAGTTATTTCATTATTAAATTAACATAGAAAATCATTACACCCCATGAAAATAAGAAATATTTGTTATTATGGGGGATATTTTCAGTTAGTAAAGGATCAAAACTCTCAGTATATATAGAATCACTTTACATGTTTAGAGTCAGAGAATGTGAATAAATTCATATTTAACTCTCTCCCCCCTCTCTCTCTCTCACACACACACATGCATGCACACTCACGTGGGAATGCAAATCAAAATTATAATGAGATTCCATTTCATATCCATTAGATGATGCAGAGAAATCAGAATTCTCATTCGCCTCTGGTTGGGATGTAAAATGATGTAGCCACTTTAGAGACAGTCTAGAAATTCCTCAAACAATTATACACAGCAATTCCACTCCTTGGTATATACCCAAGAGAAATGAACCCTATGTCCACACAAAAATGTACATACTAATGTTTATGGCAGCATTGTTCAGAAGCGTTAAACAATGCAAGTGTCTATCAGCTAATGAATGAGTAAACAAAATTGGGTATCTGAACACAGTGGGATGATATGTATCCATAAAAAGAGGTGACATACTGATACATGCTGCTACACACATGAACCTTGAAAGCATTATGCTAAGTGAAAGAAACCAGTCACAAAAGACTATGTATTATATAAACCTGTTTCTGTGAAATGTCCAGTACAGGAGAATCTATGTAGACAGGAAATAACTTTGTAGTTGCTTAGGGATAAGGGAAGATGGAGGGAAAGGGAGTTGATGGCTAAAGTGTGCAGACATCTTTCTATGGTGATAAAAATGTACAAAACTTGACTGCAGTGGTGGCTCTGCACTTCTGTGAATATACTAAAAAACTTTGAATTTTATACTTTATCAGGATGAAGTTTGTGATAATGAATTATATCTCAAAGCTATTAAAGCTTTATATAGAACATTACACCGATGTATTAGTTTCCTATGGCTGTCGTAATGAATCAAATTTGGTGGCTTAAAACAGTGCAAATTTATTCTCTTACAGTTTTTGAGGGCAGAAGTCTGAAATCAGTTTCACGGGGCCAAAGTACAGGTGTTGGCAGGGCTGCGTTCTTTCTGGACGCCTTAGGGGAGAATATTCCCTTCAAACTGCATCAGTCAGATCTCTGTTCCCATCATCACACGGCCTCTCTCTTAGGAGGTGCCTTGTGATTACATTGGACCCACCTGGATATCCATAAGACCCTCCCATCTCAAAACTCTTAATCACATCTACAAAGCCCCTTTTGCCATATAAGGTAACATTCACAGGTTACAGGAAATAGGATATGGATACCTGGGGGCGGGGCGACAGAATGGCATTATTAAGTTTGCCACTGGTAAATTGGGGAAAAAAATGAAGATTCATTGTAAATATTGGATCTAGAAGTTGAAAAGGGAAAACGATTTTTCCTACTACATGCTACACTTTCAACCCTTATGAGACCAAATGTTTAGGTTTTTTCCTGCAGCAACTCAGTTCTCTAATGGACACTGACTGAGTGTTCTACTAATCGAATCAATTCTGACGTTATCTACCTTGAGTTAACATCAGATCCCATAGGTTAGGGGCTCAGTCTCACAAGACTGCCCCTCAGTTCACACTCCAATCATAAGTGGTGGGTCCTCAGGTCACCCATACTTCTGGAAGATGGGTACAAATCAGGGGCTCCCGTGACCTCCTTCTCAGGTCCTGTAGTTTGCTACGACGGGTCACAGAACTCAGAGAAACACTTGCTGATACAGTAGTCCCCACTTAGTTGCAGTTTGGCTTTCCAAACTTTTAATTATCCATGGTCCATCTCTGTCTGAAAATATTAAATGGAAAATTCCAGAAATAAACAATTCATAAGTTTTAAATTCAAGCATCCTGAATAGTGTGATGACATGTCTCTTCATCCTGCTCCACCCCACCCGGTGCGAATGATCCCTTTGTCCAGAGTCTCCACCATGTATAAGCTCCCTGCCAGCCAGTCACTTAGTGGCCAGTCTTAGTTATCGGATTGACTCTCGGTATCACAGTGCCTGTGCTCAAGGAATCCTTATTTTACTTAATAATGGCCTCAAAGCGCAGCAGTAGTGATGCTGGTAATTTGGATGCACCCAAGACAAGCCAGAAATTGCTTCCTTTAAGTGAAAAAGGTGGGAAGTGTAGACGCTAATCAACTTATGACACATGGACATGAACTAAAGGGGGGGAATCTGGGTGGGAGGGGGTGTGCAGGGTGGAGAGGAATGAAGCGGGGGAAAACGGGACAACTGTAACAGCATAATCAATAAAATATATTAAAAAAAGAAAAAAGTGAGTACAACACAGTAAGACACTTTGAGAGACAGACCACATTCTGTCTCTTGAGAGACAGACCATATTTTATTATAGTATGTTATTATAATTGTTATATTTTATGATTAGTTGTTGTCATTAATCCCTTACTATACCTAATTTGTAAATTAAACTTTATCAAAGGCATGTATGTATAGGAACTAAAATAGTACTTACAGGGTTTGATACCCTCCACGGGTTTAAGCACTGACTGAAGGTCTGGGAACACGCCTCCTATGGATAAAGGGGGATGACTGTATTGACTAGTGGTTTATTATAAAGGGTATGAGAAAGGGTACAGAGGACTAGCTGAAGGAAGAGGGTCATAGGTCAAGGTACGTGAGAAGGGGTGTGGAGCTTCCATGCCTTCTCTGGGCACACCACCCTCCCAGCTTCTCCACGTGTTCTTGCTCAACAGCCTGAAAGCTCTCCAAACCTCCTACTTCAGGGGTTTTCATGGAGGCTTCATCACATTGGTATGATCAATTTTTAACTCAGTCTCCAGTCCCCTTCCACTCCCCAGAGGATGAGTGTGGACTGAAAATCCCAAGTTTCTAGTCGTGGCTTGGCCTTTCTGGTGACCTGCCCCCATCCAGCAGTCTAGTAAGAACTGCCTCATGAGAACTAAAGACATTTTTATCACCCAGACAACTCCAAAGGCTCTAAGAGTTCCAAGCAAGGAATCGGGTCAAAGACCAGATATTGGAACAAAAAATACTCCTGGGAACAATATCATTTGGGAAATGACAAAGCTTTTAGGAGCTTTGTGCCAGGAACTGAGGATGAAAACCAAATATATTTCTTATTATATCAGAATATCACATAAGTAGAGGTCCTGAAGAGATCAATAATCATCAAAGAGACTAAAAGAGAATTGCCTCCTTCAGACTTTTTGGGTCTAGCTGATTCTGGAGAGTCAACCAATGTGATCACTTTTTGGAAATTTATTTTATATGCATTGACAAATGGCCCTCTAAAAATCTTTACCAAAGACTCTTTCAGGCATTGCTAACTTCCTGTGCATGTATCCAGTTTCCTGCTGGACATCTCCACTCAACTAAGATGCCTCACAAACACCTCAAACTCAGCATAGCCAACACCAAACATAATCATCTTCCCCCACAAATAGTTATTTCATATGTGGTTTCTTCATCAGGTTGTTGAATATACTATCTTTTAAGAAAACCCAATTCATCTAACTCATGCCAAAAGACACTTGATTGGTGCCCATATACTATAAAGAAGCCCAAGGGATAGGATGGCTTCAGGCCTTGCTAGATTCAGCATTAAAGTGTGTCATTGGGATTTTGCTACTGTCTCTAGGCTTTGCCTTCCCTTGTATGTACTCCATTCTCAGATGAATTCAGGATAATTGCAACAGCTCCACCAATACACACATCCACATCTTCTTCAATAGGTACGGTAAAAGCCCTGGGATTCACGATGACTGCACCAGCTGAGTTGCTATAACCAACCTTGGACTGTGGCTGGGAGAACGGGATGCATTGACTGGCCCTGACTGGCCCTCCTGGGACTGAAGGTGGAGTTGATTGCATCCAGGAACACGTGGATTGGGACTGAGGAGGGGGATGCTTCTGGGTGAAAACTGGGACATAGTTACCCAGAATATGTGCTAAGTGACAGCAAAAACCATAATCCATCCATTATAATGAATGTTTCCTGTCACAGTGAATGGTACCATTCACGTGCTCAATCCAGAGACCTAGGAGTTCATCTTCAGATGTTCTTTTCCATTCCATATGTAGCGCCGTGCCACTGCCACATCTTTCTGATTCTTTCCCCATCAGTATCTCTCAGACCTATCAAATTCTCTCTATTTTCACTGTTACCATGCTAGTTCCAAGCTCCCAACATCTCTCTTCTGGATGCTCTACTGGCATCTTAACCAGTCTCCCCATCTCCATCTTTAACTCACTCCAATACATTATCTACACTGGAATTAGAAGGATCTTAAAAAAAGTAAAATCTGGGACTTCTGGCCAAGATGGAGGCATAGGTGGATGCACTGTACCTCCACACACAACCAAGATAGGAACAACAACAATTTAGAAATAGAGTAACATCCAGAACTAACAGAAAAATTGATTTAAATGGAAGTTGGACAACCAAGAAATTGAAATAGACCTGTTCATCCAGACCAGTAGGAGGGGCGGAGTCGGGCAGCTGGGCGTGGGTCG